>JAJEJO010049093.1:0-45872 GCA_020662805.1 Glaucomys volans | reverse complement strand
CCCACAGCTAACATCATTCTAAATGGAGAAAAATTGAAAGCATTCCCCCTGAGAACTGGAACAAGGCAGGGATGCCCTCTTTCCCCACTACTATTCAACATTGTTCTTGAAACTCTAGCCAGAGCAATTAGACAGACCAAAGAAATTAGAGGAATATTAATAGGAAAAGAAGAGATCAAACTATCCCTATTTGCTGATGACATGATTCTCTATCTAGAAGATCCTAAGAATTCCACCAGAAAACTTCTGGAACTCATTAATGAATTCAGCAATGTAGCAGGATATAAAATTAATGCTCATAAATCTAATGCATTTTTATTCGTAAGTGATGCATCCTCTGAGAGAGAAATTAGGAAAACTACCCCATTCACACTAACCTCAAAAAAAATAAAATACTTGGGAATCAATCTAACAAAAGATGTGAAAGACCTCTACACTGAGAACTACAGAACGCTAAAGAAAGAAGTTAAAGAGCATCTGAGAAGATGGAAAGATCTCCCATGTTCTTGGATAGGCAGAATTAATATTGTCAAAATGGCCATACTTCCAAAAATGCTATACAAATTCAATGCAATTCCAATTAAAATCCCAATGATGGACCTCATAGAAATAGAGCAAGCAATCATGAAATTCATATGGAGGAATAAGAGACCGAGAATTGCTAAAGCAATCCTTAGCAAGAAGAGCGAAGCAGGGGGTTTCCCAATACCAGACCTCCAACTATACTACAGAGCAATAGTGACACAAACATCATGGTATTGGTACCAAAATAGGCAGGTAGATCAATGGTACAGAATAGAGGACACAGAGACAAACTCAAATAAGTACAGGTATCTCATACTTGACAAATGAGGCAAAAACATGCAATGGAGAAAAGACAGCCTCTTCAACAAATGGTGCTGGGAAAACTGGAAATCCATATGCAGCAAAATGAAACTAAACCCATATCTCTCACCCTGTACAAAACTCAACTCAAAGTGGATCAAGGACCTAGAAATCAGGTCAGAGACTCTGCACCTAATAGAAGAGAAAATAGGTCCAAATCTTCATCATGTTGGCCTAGGACCAGATTTCCTTAACATGACTCCCAAAGCGCAAGAAATAAAAGCACGAATCAATGATTGGGATAGAGTGAAACTAAAAAGCTTCTTCTCAGCAAAGGAAACAATCAGCAATGTGAAGAGAGAGCCTTCAGAGTGGGAGAAAATCTTTGCCACACACACTTCGGACGGAGCACTAATCTCCAGAATCTACAAAGTACTCAAAAATCTTTACACCACGAACACCAATAACTCAATCAATAAATGGGCCAAGGAATTGAACAGACACTTTACAGAGGAAGATCTACAAGCAATCAACAGATTTATGAAAAAATGTTCAACATCACTCATTATAAGGGAAATGCAAATCAAAACCACCTTAAGATTTCATCTTACCCCAATTAGAATGTCTTTTATCAAGAACACAGGCAACAACAGGTGTTGGCAAGGATGTGGGGAAAAGGGTACATTCATACATTGCTGGTGGGAGTGCAAGTTGGTGCAGCCACTCTGGAAAGCAGTGTGGAGATTCCTTAGAAAACTTGGAATGGATCCACCATTTGACCCTGCTATCCCACTCCTTGGCTTATACCCAAAGGACTTAAAATCAGATTGCTTCAGTGATGCAGCCACATCAATGTTCATAGCTGCTCAATTCACAATAGCTAGATTGTGGAATCAACCTAGATGCCCTTCAGTAGATGAATGGATAAAGAAACTGTGGTATATATACACAATGGAATATTACTCAGCCATAAAGAAGAATAAAATTATGGTATTTGTAGGTAAATGGATGATGTTGGAAACTGTTATGCTAAGTGAGATCAGCCAATCCCAAAAATCCAAAAGCCGAATGGTCTCTCTGATAAATGAATGATGATGCATAATATGGGGGAGAAAGATGGCAAGAATGGAGGAAAGAAACTAGCATAGAGGGAAGGGAGGGGTTGGGGCGAGTGGGGGGTAAAATTAATAACAGAGGGTGTGACAGATACCATTGCCCTGTGTACATGCATGAACGCACAGATGGTGTGACTCTACTTTGTGTACTACCAGTGAAACAATAGCTGTACTCCATTTGTGTTCAATGAATCAATAAGTAAATAAAAGAAAAAAAAAATAAAGCATACAATAAGCTTTGATGTAAAAAAAATAAAAAATAAAGTAAGTTGTGTTTATATACACTAACAACAGACAACTAATAATAGTATTTATTAAAATGTATTAATTAGTACATTATAGTTATACATAATATTCAGTTTCATTTTGACATAATCATGTATGTATGGAATATAATTTGCTCTAATTCAATATCCAGAAATTCATCTTTTCCTACTTTTCTCCCTCCCCCTGTTCTCCTTTCTCTACTCTACTGGTCTTCCTTCCTTTGTAGATGAATATTTATTGTTTCTTAATTGGTGCTTTATATATACATATGAAGGTGGAATTCACTGTTGTGTATTCATATACTTATAAGATTGTCCATTTCATTCCACAGTTCCCCATTTTCTCATTTCTTCTATGTCCCCCTTAATCCCCTTCCTCTCCTCCTCTTCCTCTATTTTTGTGAAATATGCCCCCCTCCTTTTTCCTAACCTTTTAAGAAATGATGCTGGGAAAACTGACTATCCATACAGAAGAACGAAGCTAGATCCCTGTCTTTCACCCTGAACAAAAGTCAAAGTGTTTCAAAGACTTAGTAATTAAGACCAGAAACTTTGCAGTTGCTAGAAGAAAACATAGAGTCAACACTCCAACATATTGGTGCCTGCACCAACATCTTTAAGAAGCCCTCTAAAGCTCAAGAAATAAAACCAAGAATCAATAAGTGGGATGGCATAAAATTAAAAAAAACTTTTACATGATCAAGAGAAACGAGTATAAAGAGTGAGCCTACAGAATAGAAGATCTTTGCTAGCTACTTCTCTTACAAGGGATTAACATCCAGAACTCAAAAGAATCCTGAATATATAAAGAACATCAAAAGACTAAATAACCCAATCAACTAAACTGGCAAAGGCACAAAACAAGCACTTCCCAAGAGAAGAAATACCAACTGGAACAAATATATGAAAAAATGTTTAACATCCCTAGCAATCAGGGAAATAAAAATCAAAACTATATTGAGAGTTCATCTCACTCCAGTTAGACTGGAAATCATCAAGAATACAAATAATAATAAATGCTTACTAGGATCTGAGGGAAAAGTACACTCATACATTGTTGGTGGGACTGCAAATTAGTATAACCGTTACCTTGGAAACCAGTATGGAGATTCCTCAGAAGATTAGGAATCATACCACTATATGACCCAGCTGTTCTATTCCTTGGTATTTATCTAAAAGAAATAAAATCAGCATATTGTAGTAATACAGGCACATTAATGTTTATAGCAGTGCAACTTACAATGAGCAAGCTTTGGAACCAGCCCAGATGCTGGTCAGGAGAAAAAAATGGGTAAAGAAAACGTGGAATATATAATCAATGGAGTTTTACTCAGTCATAAAGAATGAAATTATGACATTTGCCAGTAAATGGATAGAACTGGAGAACATTAGGCTTAAGTGAAATCAATCTGACTCAGAAAGTGAAGGATCAAATATTTTCCCTCATGTGAAAGTTAGAGCAAAATAAGGGAAAGAAATGGGTACCCTATGAAAATAGAAGGGAAATCAAAGAAGTAGAGGAAGGAAATTGAGGGGGAAGGAGAAGGGATGGGAAAAGAGAGGATCTGTGGAAGGAAATGAACAAATTATCCTATGTACATATATGAATATACCACAGTGAATTTCACCTTTGTGTGTGTGTGTGCTTTATATCTATATATCTCTCTCTATATATGCTTTATATATATATGCTTTATTTAATTTAATAAAAATAATATATAAATAGAAGGAAGACCAGTGGAATAGAGGAAGGAGAATGGAAAAGGAGGATGGAAGGAAAAGAGGGAGCACTGGGAACTGAAATGAAGCAAATTATATTTCATGCATGTATGATTATGTCAACATGAATCCCAATATTATGATTAACTATAATTCATTAATAAGAAAATAAAAAAGCAAGCAAGCAAATAATTTCCTTTACAAAGTTAGCAGATACAGTAAAATACTTAGAAATAAATACAACCAAGGAAGCAAAAGATTACTATATGAAGACTATGAAACACTGATGAAATAAATTGAAGAAGACACAAATAAATAAAAAGATATATCTTGTTTATTGATTAAAGTACTTAATGTTGTTAAAATTACCATACTTCCCACATTAATCTACATATCCAACACAATCCCAATAAAATTCCCAGTGGTACTATTTAGACAGATAAAGAGAAAATAAAAAAAATTCATACAGAATCACAAAGAAATCCAAACACACAAACATTGAAAAAGAAAAAATTAGAGGCCACACACATCTGGATTTTAAAACATTACACAGCTATAATAATCAAAATTGTTTGGTACACATATAAAGAAAGAAAGACCAGTGGAACATATTAGAGAGTCAATAAATGAACCCAACCATATAAGGTCAACCAATCCTCAACAAGGGTGCCAAGGATATTTAATGGGGAAAGGACTGTCTCTTTGACAAATAATGCTGGAAAAACAATATTCACACACAAAAGAAAGAAAGTGGACCTTTATCTTTAAAAACCCATAAAATTCAACTTAAAATATACTTAATACTTAAATGTAATACCTGAAATAAGACTCCTAGGAGAAAATATAGAGGAAAAGTTTCATGACTTTGATATTGGTCATGATTTCTTGCATATGACATCAAAAGCAGAGGCACAAAAGTAAAAATGGAGTATGTCAAACTAAAAGTATTTTCACAGTAAAGGAAACAGTGTGAAAAGGTATAATACAGAAAAGGAGAAAACATTTTCAAACTATATGTCTGATAAGGGATTATTACCTGAAATACATAAGGAACTCCTACAACTCAGTAGCAGAAAATCAAATAATTTTAGAAATGGACAATGACATAACAGATATTTTTCCAAAGAAGATGTATATATGTCCAACAACTACACAAATAGAAGATAAACATCCCTAATTATCAGGGAATTATAAATTGAAACCACAATGAGAGGTCCCCTTGTACCTGTTAGAATAGCTATTAACAAAAAGTCAAGAGATTTTTGCTGAAAAGTACAGAGAAAAGGGAACTCTTCTGTACTCTTTCGGGGAAGGTAAAATGGTTCAGTTGCTATGGAGAACAGTGTGAAGGTTCCTCAAAAAGTTAAAATAGAGCTAAAATATGACCCAGAAATACCACTTGTGTATTTATCCAAAATAATTAAAATCACCATCTAAAAGAGATGTAGGCCCTCTGATAACCATTGCAGCAATATTCATAATAGCCAAAACAGAAACAAACTAAGTGTTCATTGACATATGAATGAATAAAGAAAATGCAGTATATACATACAGTGGAATATTAATCAGTCTTAAAAAGAAGAAGAGGCTGAGGCAGGAGGATTGCAAGTTCAAAGCCAGCCTCAGCGACTTATTGAGGCCCTAAGCAACTCAGTGAGATCCTGTTTCTAAATAAAATATAAAAAAGGACTGGGAATGTGGTCCAGTGGTTGAGCACCCCTCCGTTCAATCCCTGGTACCAAAAAAAAAAAAAAAAAAAAAATAGAGGAATAATCTGTCATGTGCCAAAATATCAATTAACCTTGAGGACATTATGCTAAGTGAAATAAATCTGTCACAGGTCAAATACTATATGATTCTATTTCTATATTCAAATTCAAATGCATAGAAACATAAAGTAGAATGGAAGATTGTTAGGGCCTAACCTTGGTGGAAATAGGAAAATCCTATTCAACAGCTATAAATTTTCATTCATTCAAGATGAAAAAACTTCATTTGATGCACCTAATTTGCTTAGAGTTAACAATACGATAATACTTATAAAGTTTTCTGAGTGAGTGAGCCCATGATTTGTGGGTTTTGGTCCACAAAAAAATTGTTTGTAACAAGCAAAGGGTAATGAATATGACAAAATGAAACAATGGCAAAAACAACACACACAGACACAAATATATACAGACAAATATCTATACATAAATACACACACACACACACACACACACACACACACACGGTTCCCAAGAGTAAGACTTCTGAAATATTTATTCAGGGGGTACAAATATTACTTGGGAAATTTGCTCTTACTTGATTTTTTTGAAAAATATGCCTATGTATGTAAAAAATAGAATTTATTTTTTCATTTTTATAATTATAAGATGATAACATTCTGAATTTATACATAAACATTTTAATGGTGTATCCTGTGAATATATTTATAAAACTGCATAAGGCTTCAATCTTTAATAGTGAAACCCTGTATTCCAGTATTTCACTGTGTTCTCCATAGTTTTCTGTGAAACTGTTGAAGTGTTCCCTCTTTTATCTTCTGTTGAAATGTTTTATGGAGATTAAAGCTTAACTTATAGGACTTCAGAGTAAGCAACAGAGAATGAAATAGCTTGGAGGAGATAGAAATGTGCAAAAACATAAGCTATTTCTACAAGTGTATGGCAAAGCAGAGGATGGAAAATTGAAGATGAATGTGGCAACTTCTTAACAGACACAGTTGAATTTTCCCTTATGCATCCAAATTTATTTTAGAAGATTTTTGGAAAGAATTCTTAATACAGAAATTGTTTTAAACTTGTAAGTAAGACAAAAATCTGAACATGTCTACTCAATATCTTATGGTGGTGAAGACCATCCAAAAATATGTATAGAAATTTATTTCACTCATTTTTTATCTTTGCTTAATAAAAGTGCATGTGTATATATAGTGCATATGTATATATATTTATATATATGTGTATATATAATAAATGCATACAATAAATTTTTTCTTAACAATTACAATAATGTTTTACATTATTGTAATACATGTTACAATAAATGTTTTCTTATTTTCACGAAATTTACCTGCTGGAAATTCATTAACAATTGTTAGAGTATATTGTGGAAATACTCATATGGAAATAAGCTGTGTTATTTCACCCCAGGGGATTGACAGTTTTATATTTGTCCTGACAAATCCTATATATTCTTTAAAAACAGGCATATCAGCCAGAATTTCTGTTCTCATATTTGAGAATAAAATCTAATTATGTTAAATTCACATTCTCTCTAGAGATTTATGGAAAGAGTATGGTTTAAAATTCTTGACACTTCTAGCTCTGAATTTATAGAGATAGAGATAGAGACATATTCAGGTATTGACATAATTTCTCAACATCTCACTTTTTCAGAGAAAGTGGAATTTCTTAATTATTTAGCAAATATATATTTATCTACAGCCCATCACACACTCCCAAGGACAGAAGTAGATTTTTTCTTTTTCACTGTAATTTTGTATTCTTATTTATTTAAAGATGGGACAAATGATTTTTTCAACTTAAAAAGAATAACAGTAAAATTAATTGAAAATAGAAAACAATGGATGACAGATAACAGCTAAACAATTCATATCCTAATGTAAGCATTTGTGAATTTTGTAAAAAGCATTAATATTATTAAACAATAATATTCGCCATTGATTACATTAACATTCTCTCCAACTTTTTAAAATCTCTCAATGTAATTCTAAATGTAGATCTACTAAATATTGAATATTGGAGTTTAGTATTCATATTCCATGTCTTTCATCTCCTCCTGAAATTAGGCCTTGACATAAAGTTGTCTTTTTAAAAAAAATTATTAAGAAATTAAGAAAAGTCACTGACAAAATTAAATTGACTTTCCTTAAAGAAAAAGCCTGGTCAATTTGCTTGAACTATTACATTTTATCATTTTTATCATCTTATGTAGAATTTTCCAAGTGGACATAACAAACATGTAAAATAGAAAAAAAAATAACTAAATGGAAAGAATGTTATATTTTTAAAAACTGAATTATATGTGTGTATACATATGTATATATGTGAATTTTTCATCTGCTTTATCAATATGTTAAAGTATTCTGCACTTGAAAAATTATTTTAAAATTTAATAATGCAATTAAATTAAAATATTAAAATAGTATAATAAAAAAAGCTATTCCCTAAACTGTTTTTTAAAACTTTACTCTTGTATTCATTTATTTCTTCATGGTTGGCAAATAGTTTTCTATTCACTATCTAATTAATTTTTATATTTATAAGCTAACTACTTGGTATTTTGAGCAGATAACTATGTCCATCTTTACATTTTGAATAAATAAGTTCAGGCACTAAATTTATAAATGACTTATTTTAAGGTCACTAAGCAATGAAGTGGCAGAACCAGAACTAATTCTTGAGTTCAGATCTTGTATAGACAGGTATGGACTACATATTTTCTCTTTAGAAATGTTGTGTTGTCATAACGCATTACCTTTAAAGCACTGATAGTTCATATTTCTCCTAATTCATTAGAGGTTGCAATTTTTGTATTTTATTCAATTGACTAAAAATATTTCATAAATGATAACTAAGATTTTATACATAGTCAAACTGTTCTATTCCACTTATGCTTGGAAATATGAACAGCTGTTTGCATCACAGATGAAATATTTCAATCTGTGTAGAAAGGAGAATTCTGATGGTTTCAAGAATGAGGGAATTAAATCAATTTACCTTTGCAAAAAGAAACTGCTCTGGGAATTATTTAAGGTGGTTAAATTACATAGCTTTCCCTCCACAAGCTGTCAACAATAAAGAGATTAAGGCTTCATTTGCAAGCTTTATATTTAATGCAAAATGACAGTAATTGACATTTAAAAACTGTATGGTACAATACTCTACATGACACAGAAAGACACTTGTACAGCTTTGAAGCTAGTTCTTGCACATATTTGCTTCACCTAAGATCTGGGGTGTTAGTTGAAATTTTTCAATATTACCTTTATATGAGAATGCAAGAGCCCTGTTTGTGATGATATGTTGGAAAATCAGCTTAAGGACACTGAGTACATATTACTTTTGACTCTTGCTCCTCCTATAAAACTGAGAGCAAGCACTCTCAAAGTGTTGCAGTCTATGAATCTGTTACCTTATTTGCATAATTTGCTTTCCAGTGCAAAAGAATCAAGCCCTGACCCAGATTATCTCAAAGTGAATTATCAACAGGCCAACGAAATATTGAGCAGATGGATATCATTTTTCAAAATTAGGCTTTCTTTGACAATAATCATTCTTGATGTTTTAAGATAATAAGAATCAGAAGAATTCATCAGGCATTTCCTTTTACTAGCATGTATATAGTTCACAAAGAAATCAAGAAATGATTGACAAAAAACAAAAAAATCCTAATTTCACAAAAAGAATTTGGGTACAAATTTATGTATATATGACAATACAGTTCTTTGAAGTCCAAGAAATAATACTGTATATTTCTTCTTAATAAACATTTTAAAGTATCTATCATTTTATCTTATATATGAGTCTCAGAAATTTTCATGTTCATTCTTGAATTCTCAATATATTTTAAAGTCATAAAAAAGATAACTCTATTTTATAAAGAACAATCTGTTTCTTCAATTAGTGCCCTATACTAAATTTGAAATTTACATCCTACACACCACTCTGGTTACAAAATAATTAATTTGATTCAGATGTTTAATTAAGCATGACAAGGAGGATTTAGTTTTAAGTTAAGAAGGAAAAAAAATGAAAGAGTTGCCTTGGAAAAGCCTGGAGCATATTTTGCAGAGCATCTTGGAACAAACAGTTTTAACTAAAGATTTAGCCTATTTCTTTGATGACTTCATTAACAAGTCAAAATCTTCAGACCCAGGAGGCCTATGACAGAGAATACTCTAGTAGCTAGATGTAGGACACAGAATTTGGACTTTTTGATCAAATTATAATAAATATCTTTAATTAAGCAGGCTTTGTCTGGGGAATTAAAAGGAAGAAAAAGGAATGCCTCTTATTTATTTTTTGAATCATCATTTCCTCATCGCATGCTAGCTGAAAAGATTTTTATTTATAGATATTATAATTTCCATAATCAATACATTTATTGTACACATATTCACATTCTTTGTGCTCTCTTATATTTTATGAACTCTCCTTGTTGATGTTCAAAACTATAATTGAATCAAGTCTTCATGTTTTCCCCTTTATTAACACTTACATTTTGTAGTAAGCAAAAGAACAAAAAGAGTAGAGCTTATCAATGGTGATTTATTTGATTCTCAATTTTAGTAACAAGTCTACATCTGTATTCACTTAATAGGGGGAGAAATCAGTGAACATTTACAGGAATAGATAGCATGAATGCAAATTTCAATTTTTAAAAATACAGTATTCATTAGACAACTTGTAATTGTTTTTCTTTTTCAAAAAAATTTCATTTACAAGAATATTTCCTGTGGAATTATAGTGTCTATTAATAAGACAGTAAATGTCAAATTGGTTGACAAATGTTCTCATATCCCAGATTTATGGCAATATCTATGCTCAGAGTTGAAAGAGATTTTTTTAACAGGCAGCAGCTTTCTACAAACCCTTACAAATTAATCAAGGATACCAAGTCAGGAGCTGAACCTCATTTCAGTAACATTCAACTAAGGGAAGGGAGGGGAATACCATGAGGGAACTGGAGGTGCATGACATGATATTGAAATCTCAGGGCTGGGAGAAATGTTTCAATTAATAATGCTACTGTACTAGGATTAAATCTGAACATACCAATAACAAGTAAGAAAAATGAATTAATAAAAAAAGTCCTATCAAAGAAAAGTTCGGGACTTGATGGCCTCACTGCTGAAATGTACCAAACATTTAAAGAAGAACTAATGTCAAGTTATCTTAAACTACAGGTTGATTATCCTTTATCTTAGATTTTGCATTTTTTCATGTTTTAGAATATTTGTGTATGAGATATCTTGGTTATAGGACCTATTATGGTTTGGATAGGTGGTATCCTGCAAAAGCTCAAGTGTGAGACAGTGCAAGAACATTCAGAGGTGAAATGATCAGATTATGAGAGTTGTAATCTGATCAATGGCTTAATCCACTGATAGAGATTAACCAGGTAGTAACAGTAGGCAGGGAGGATATGGCTGGAGCAGGTAGGTCACTGGGGTGGTGTTGGGGTATATATTTTGACTCTGGTGAATATAGCTCTCTGATTCCTGGTGCACATGACCTGAGCTGCTTTCTACGCCATACTTTTCTGTTGTGATGTTCTGCCTCATCTGAGTCCCAAACCTGTGGAGTCAGTGGTCTGTGAATTGAGAACTCTGAAACCTTCAGCTAAAATAAACTTTTCCTCCTCTCATTGTTCTTATCAGGTATTTTGGTCACAGGGACCAAAAGGCTGACTAAAATAGGATAGAAGTCCAAGCATAAAATTTGTTTCATACATGCCTTATATACACTGTCTGAAGTGTATATAAGTGTATCTTCATGTAATATTTTTAGTACACTAACATTTTGACTGTCACATGAGGTTATGTATAGAATTTTCTACTTGTGACATAATATTGGTTGTTTTAGTCAGCTATTTCACTGCTGTGACTAAAAGATCTGACCAGAACAACTGTGGAGGAGGAAAAGTTTATTTGAGGGCTCACAGTTACAGAGGTCTTAGTCCATAGAAGGCCAGCTCCATTCCTTGAGGTTTGAGGTGAGGCAGAATATCATGGTGGAAGAGTGTGGCAAAGAAAAACAACTCACATTGTGATCAGGAAGCAGAGAGAGAATCTCCACTCAAGAGATAAAAATATATACCCAAAGCCAAGTCCCAATTCCCACCACCTCCAGCCACACCCTACTACTTTCAGTTACCAGTTAATCTCTATCAGGGGATTAAATCACTGTTTAGATAAAAACTCTCACAACCCAATCATTTCTCCTCTGAACCTTCTTGTATTGTCTCACACATGAGTTTTTGGGGGCCACCTCACGTTCAAACCATAGCATTGGTAGTCAAAGAAGTTCAGATTTTAGATATTTTCAGATTTTGGATTTTTGGATTAGTGATGCTCAACTATATTTTAAAAATTGAAGAAGAGGAGGAAATACTATTTACATAAATCCAACAGTACCCTGATGCCAAAAAAAAAAGTATAAAGAAAGTTATAGGCTGATATCCCTGATTAACAGAAATGCAAAAAGCCTTAGCAAAATACTAGTAAACCAAATTCAACAGCACATGTGTTAGTCTGTTTTATTCACTATAACAAATACCTGAGACAATCAACTTGTAATGAGAAATGATTTATTTCAGCTCACATTTTGGAGGTTTCAGATCATGATGTATGGACCTCATTGATTTGGGACTGTGGTACTTGGCAGAACAAAACTGTTTATGTCATGACTGGGAAATGAAAGGAAGAGAAAGGGGATAGGGCCTTATTATCTCTTTCAAGGGCATATTCCAAATGACTTCCAACTAGGTTTCACCCCTTAAAAGTTCCACCACCTCCCAATAGTGTTTTACTGGGGATCATGCCTTTAACACATAGACCTTTGAGGGACATTCCAAAGCTAAACTTTTAGAATACATTAAAAAGGTTATTGACCTTGGGCTAGGGCTAGGACTCAGCGGTACAGCACTCACCTCACATGTGTGAGGCTCTGGGTTGGATCCTTAGCACCACATAAAAATAAATCAAATAAAGGTGTGTGTCCACCTACAAAATATATATTAAAAAAAGGTTATTGACCAAGATCAAGTGGGATTCAACCTAGGGATTAAAGAATGCTACAACATATGCAAACCAGTAAGCCTGATTCATCATGGTAATAGATTGAAAGAAAAAATAAACATATAATACATTAATAGATGCAGAAAAACACAATTCAGCATCCCTTTATGATAAAACTCTCAACAAAGATATGAAAAGAATGTACTTAGTTTACTTAAAGCTGTATATGAAAAACCCATAGCTAATATCACACTGAATGGGGAAAAGTTGAAAACTGGAATAAGACAAGGATACACAGAAACAATGAAGCCAGCTGACCATGAAATGAAATCTCTGAATCTGTGAGCCAAAATAAATCTTTTTTCTTTAAATTTTTTTCTCAGGCATTTTGTCACAGTGATGAAAATCATTAATACAGCCTTAATTGAGCACAATTTGTATCCTTATAAATAGAGAGAAATTTGGACATGCACATGCACATACACAAACCATTTGAGGACACAGGTACATGAGAAGACAACCATGTGAAGATGGAAGCAGGGATTGGTCTCATGCTATCACAAATCAAGGAAGACACTCTCGCACCCCACACCAGGCTTTGCCAATTCCTTTTAGATCTCCAGAATAAACTTCTCTTGTTTTAAGCCACCATGTCTATGGCTGTGGCATTTTTTTATAGCAGTCTTAGAAAAAAATGAAGGAGAAGAAGAAAAGCAAAAAAACCCTCACTTTTCTTTACACAGACCCTAGAGTATACAAAGTTGATCTGACTGGAGAGTTGTGTGAAACTCTCAATTTTCACTCTGTAAATATCTTAACATGGGCATGTTCTCATTCTTGACAAAGATTTGAAGTGAGAATGAAAGTTTTTTCACTGGTTTATAAATCTGTGATAACATGATTTTTCTTTGCCTTCAATGATAAATGAATTTTTATTGCTCTCTTTGTCCAAATATTGATAGACTGCAAGTAAAAGAAAGGTTGAACCCATCTACATTTTCCTCCAAATTACTAAGACTATTAGAAGCCTTAGTCTCAGTTATTTGATAATTACTTTACATTCATGTTTTGCTTTAGTGCAGGGTCCTAACCAGAGCATAGCACCAGAAAGAACATAGCAGCTTAAATGCATAACTAACTTATTTGGCAAATCACTTCATGCTGTGCAACAAATTATCCCCCAAATTAATATTTTAAATAAACAACCTGTATCTCACAGTTACTATGTGTGAAGAATCCAAACATGACTTAACTGGATCCTCTGGCTGTAGGTCTCTCGCAAGGCTGCTGTTATCTACAGGCTTAGCTGACTGACTTATTTGTGTGATTTGTAGCAGGATTCAGTTCCTCATGGGCTGTGCAATTGAAGTCTTAATTCTTTGTGAGTTATTGGCCAGAGGCCTTCAGTTCTTCAACATGTCAGCCTCTCCTTAGACCATATCACAACATGGAATTTTGCTTTATCATTAAGGTAGAGGGCAATAGACTATACCACCAAGGGGGAATGGATAGATATCTCCCACAAGATAGAAGACACAGTCTTTTGTAACCTAACTACACAACTGACTTCTCATCACTTTTGCCATATTCTGTTCATTAGAAACAAGTCATTGAATCCAACCATCATTCAAGTAGAGGACATTAGATAAGGACATTAATATCAGGAAAGAAGCATCACTGGGAGCCAAGTCAGAAGATGCCTACTATTTTTTTTTAAATTTTTATTTCTTCTTTTTAGTAATACATGAGAGTAGAATATATTTTGACATTATACATACATGGAGTATAACTTCCCATTCTTGTGGTTGTACATGATGTGGAGTTTCACTGGTAGTGTATTCATATATGAACATAGGAAAGTTATATCCAATTCATTCTACTGTCTTTCCTATTCCCATCCCTTCTCCCTTCCCTTCATTCCCCTTAGTCTAATCCAATGAACTTCCATTCCTCCCACCACCTGTATTTTGTGTTACCATCCACATTTCAGAAAGAACATTTGGCCTTTGGTTTTTTTGGGACTGGCTTAGTTCACTTAGCATGATAACCTCCAGTTCCATCCATTTGCTGGCTAATGCCATAATTTCAATCTTTTTTATGATGCCTAGTATTTTATTGTGGGTTCAAATGGTAAATATGCCTGACATCATTAAATGGTGATATACCCTGTATAGAAATAATAAATAAATAAGAGGTAATCACGTTTCATAAGCCCCAAATTAATAAGTATGATTTTCTTGTAAAACACTTTTCAATTTATAATGAAAAAACTTGCACAAACTGTAGTAAAAAGTGAGAGTGAATGAGAACTACAAGTTACTATTTTGGAAAATTCACATACCAATGCCAGGTGTTTAGCTAGCAACTTTATGTGTTTTGCCTTTAAGCCCCACATACATGGTTTCAAGTTCAGGGCCAACCACCACATACCAGTTGTGACTTTAGGCAGGTTACTTAATACTTCTGAGTTTTTGTTTCTTATTTATAAAGTTAGGGCACTAATGCCTGCACATCAGATACTTAAATCCAATCTTACATATAAGGTGCTTAGTCTATATAAATAGTAGCCATTTGTTATTTTATGTGTTATTATTTTAGAATTATCATTTACTTTGCAATGAAATTGTTGGGAGAGAGAATAAAAAGAGAGTTATTTATAACAGAAAATGGGCTGTTTGTCTATAAGTGAAAATGTAACTTTTGATGCTAGGAGTAACAATGGGCCATGGTAGAAGCCTCCTTTTGTCAAGTAGAGATACAATAAAGTCATTGAACAGGTAACAAATTGTAACCATCTGTGCTCATACATTGAAACAAAGTGAGGGTCAATGTTTTTAAAGGGAACAAAATTAGGTAATTTATAGTATATTCAGGTATAAAGAGAATCATGAAATTTACCAGTATTTCCTGACAAAGATGTCCTATTCAGGGACTAGTTTTATTGATAGTCACATGTATATTATAGTTTTTGATCTATTTCATCCTAAACATTCAGTTTGAAATCTGTGGTAGATAATTTGCTCCCATGAGTCAGTCCAATTCTTCATTCCTCACAGTAACCACTCCATTGATGGTAGAACCTAAGGGATGCTGTAACATCTGGGTCATGTTACAGTGCAAGAAAAGGACTTTCATCCATATTCCCCTCAAACACCTTACTCATTTGTACATTAGCTCATGAACATAAGATTCTTCAAAAGAAAAAGTAAATATATATGTCCTACTATTTTTCAAGCATTTTATGAACACTGTATTATTTCTGGCTATGAGCCAGTGATTATTCTCTTTTACAGAAGAGGAATCTTAACATGAGAAGAATTAGGAGATATGCCTAAAAGCATAGAACTTGTCAGTATCACATATCATTTTTGAACATATGTCTTCAAGCTTTTAGGTCAATGGATTTCCACTGTAATTCTTGTACCTATGAAAAGTTGGAATTAGGGTCAAATTAGATTGATCTAAGGTAATCAAATAATTTAGATTAAAAAATTTTTATTGATTCATTGCTCATTTTAATTCATTTTACTTATGTTTCCATGTTGAAATTTTTCTTTACACAACGTAATGTGATGGATGTTGAACACTAGTTTCTGTAACTTGCATGATGAAGCCAGAAAATTCAAGTTCAGAGGTAAATTCAACCATTGTGTTTCCTCATGTATATCACAACAGGAAAGGTAATAATTTTGCTTTTGAATACCTTACATTTTAAAGAAAGAAAGTACCTTACATATTCGATCATTCCATGTATGTTTAATATGTTCTTTTTGCAAAACTAAGGAGTCTATACAAGTATTTGAACTTATACAATGGCAATGTAGGTGAGCCACAAATGTATTTATTACAGCTTCATAGATAAGCTAAATATAAATAAAATAGTTAAAAGGATTTTAGAAAGAAGTTAGAAGACCCTATTTGAAGACTTGCTACATAGCTATACTGGGGTATTTATCCAGAGATAGATACATAGATCAATGAAATAAAACACAGAGCAGTCAAAAGAAAGACTCACACAAATATGTTCAACTTATTTTTTTTGCAAAAGTTAAAAATTAATGCATTGGAATAAGAATAATCTTTTCAACAAATGGTGCACGAGCATATTCCTACATAAAAAAAAATAAAAAATAAAAAGTGAAGCATGATTTTAAACTCCTACTTTATACAAAAATTAATTCACATGAGTTACAGATTTAAGTGCACAATTTAAAATGATAAAAAATTCTTGAGGAGAACATAGGGGGAAATCTTCATGATCTAGGGTTAGGCAAAGAGTTTTTATATATGACAAAAAAAGCATAATACACATAAGCACAAAATGGAGGTTGGACATCATCAAATTGAATTTTTTCTCTGCTGCAAAGTACCATGCTATGGAGATAAAAAGAAAAGTCACAAACTGTGGGAAATATTGAAAAATCACATTTCTGACTTAGACACATCAACTATCTTTAAAATCTCTCTAAACTCAATAGTAAGAAAATAAACAATCCAATAAGAAGATATAGGCAAAGGTTTGAACAAAAGATGTCAGACATTAACTTTTCTGACTAATGAAACAAAATGGAGATGCTTTAGAAAATATTTGCTTTCCTCCTATGGGCATTTTCTTTATCCTTCATATTGTTGTCTAGAATATGTATGTAGTATTTGGAAGTACAGTATTCATCTTGAAATCAGAAAAACAATATGATCAGGATAGTGGACCAAGAATCTATAAGAAAACTAATACTTCAATTACATTTATAGTTCTTGTATCAACCTTTCCCAAAAAATTAAAATTAAATTTTCTCTATCTTCCTTGAACATCTTCTCAAGAAAAAATACAGAAAGTAAATACATTGACAATGTGTTTTCTGTATTGTTTGATAACTTTCAATTCTGTTATAGAGTACAGAATATAAACATGAAATACTAAACAACAGACTAGTTGAAGAATCTAGCTCTCAGTTAAAAATCCGTGTGGGCATTTTTTAGCTTCTACATATTAGAACATGAGGTAATTGTCTTTTTATGTCTGACTCATTTCAATTAACAAAATGCCCTCCAATTCCATCCATTTTGAAACAAAAGAGAAGACTCCATGTTTTGTTCTTTGATTTTTCTTGTTTTTTTCTTTTTTTTAGTTATACATGACAGTAGAATCCATTTTGATATAATTATACAAGCATGGCATATATCTTATTCTAATTAGGATGCCAGTCTTGTGGATGTACATGATGGTGAGATTCACTGTGGTGCATTCATATATGTACATATGAAAGTCATGTCAGATTCATTCCACTGTCTTTCCTATTCCTACCCTCTCCCTTCCCTTCCCCTTCATCTAATTCACTACAGTTCTATTCCCCCCACACACACCCCACACAAATTGTGGGTTAGCTTCCACATAGCAGAAAACACATTCGACCTTTGGTTGTTTGAGATTGGCTCATTTCATTCTTATTTATGGCTGAATAATATCCCATTGTGTATATGTAACACATTTTCTTTACCCATTAACCCACTGATGAGCACCTAGGTTTATTCTACACCTTAGCTATTGTGAATAGTGCAGCAATAATCAAGGGCATGCAGGGATCTGTTTGGTATGCTGATTTCATTTCCTTTGCAATATTCCCAGAAGTGGGATAACTGGATCATATGGTAGATTTATTTTTAGTTTTTTGAGGAATCTCCATAATGTTCTTCAAAATGATTATATGTAGAATAGTTATTGCTGGAAGTTAGGTAGGGTTTGGGGGGTAGATAAAGGGAGAGTAGATTCGATTAGTGTATGTTCTATGCATGTGTTGAAATGTTACATTGAATCCCATTAACATGTACAATTTATGCATGTGATTAAAAATCAAAATAAAATATCTTTAAAAACATACGTGATCTTTCAGGCCTGACCATAGGCAATTATAAAGGCTTTAACCTAGCAGGTCTCACAGGGGCAAGTCAATACACTGCAGTCTCTGAAGGGAGTCACAGTCAAGTTTCAGGTTTCTCTGGCAGGTCATACCCTTTGCATATTTATACTCCTAGCCCTGATTCCTTCATTCTGAAGTCTCCTTATCCAAGGTCTTGGGCAGAGGCCTTCTACAGGCAGGCAACTTTTCTGAAGCCTCCTTAAGGGGGAAAAAGGGGAAATATTTCAAAATTTATTGTAATGTTTAAAATGTATTTTAACTGAGAAATAAATACAAAGTTGTACATATTAATGGAATACCATGTAATGTTCTATACATACATATATTGTATAATGTTTAAATAATTTTAAACGCATTTATCTCCTCAAACATCATTTCTTTATGGTGAAAATTTTCAAAATTCTTTGTTTTACCTTTTTAATATATACAATTCTTTATTGTTATCTGTAGTCACCTTATATGCAACACATACCACAACTACTTGCTCCTATCTAACTGTAACTTAGTATACATTGATCAACCTTTCCCTATCCTTCCCCCCACCAACTTCTCTCCCTAGCCTCTGGTTGCCACCATTCTACTCTCAACTTTTATGACATCAACATTTTTTAGATTGTACATATGAGTGAGATTATGGGTTACTTGTCTTTCTGTGTCTGGCTTATTTTACTTAACATAATGATTTCTAGTTCTACCCATGTTGTCACCAATAACAGAGTTTTGCTTATTTATGGCTGAACAGTATGTCATTATGTATATTTACCACATTTATTTATCTATTCATTAATTGATGGACAAATTACAATGAGATATCACTCTACCCCCAAAAGAAAAGCTATTATGGTTATTAGCAAAAAGACTAAACATAAGTGCTGGTGAGGGTGAAGAGACAAGGGAAAGAAACTTTACATATTGTTACCTTTCCAGTTCTAACCCCAATACCAAAAATAACCATAACTGAGTAATCTCATACAAATTCTCTCTCTCTCTTTCACACACACAACACACACTCACCCATAGATGTTATTCTTAAGGAAATTATCATTTCCATCACAAGCTCTGCATAATCATTTCAATCTTTTTCTGAAGTCATGAAAACCTTAACTGTTCATGACTTAAAACCATTTAAGTACACTTTCTCTGCATTTCAGTTCTCTTTTGAAAGACATAACTCGGACTCCTACTGATTTCCTTTTTACAGTTGGATTTCATTCAGTCGTTTTTTGTTTTCTTAGGCATTTTGTATTCAGAAGTATCTGATAATTTTGCCTTTGCTCATATTTTCTGCTTCTATGCCTTGTTTGAGATTCTGCTGTTTCTCTCCTTTAGTACATCATTTACTAGAACTTAAGTTTTTTTAGAACTGCTTTCATATAGAGTGCACAGTGTGTTTAATAAATCAATCTTTATGCACAAAAGAAAAGGGATTTGTTTAAGCATATAAAAATGGAAAATAATATTTTATACAAATAATATGTAATTTACATAGTATTCTAACTATAATCAATTAGATATGCATTGTTTCCTAATAAGACTAGTCTAATTTTAACTCATTGCTAAAATTATAAAGCATGAAGTAGATATTTTATTTAGTTTTAGCATATAATCACAAGACTTTTTTGCTTTTGTTTTATATATTGTTGTTATTGTAATTTGGATATGTTTTGAATTAATCATCAGCTTGAAAATGGGGAGTTCCTAATCATCAGGGTTATTTTTTGATATTTTCAAGTTAGTACAATAAAGATAGGGCTGGGGACATGGCTCAGTCATTCAGCATGTGCTTTGCATGCAAGAAGCCATGGGTTCAATACCTAGCACCAAAAAAAAAAAAAAAAAAAAAAAAAGAAAGATTAAATAAGGATTTTGCAACTTTTAAATACAAGAGGATTTGTGAAACACTGGAGAAGGATTTGAATATAATTGGAAAGTCACCATGAGAACAAAAATGATTTCAAATAAATTTGAATTTCACTGAATACTAGTTGAGACATCATGAAGAGCTGCATATATGCTATACAAATACCTTTCCATATTCATCATCAATTTTTGTTTTCCTGTCTCTAAACAGATGAATAATGCTTAATAATCCTTCAACTCTTTTTGAAATTGCTAATACTTGTTAATCCTGAATGCTAAGATACTTGAATATTTTGATACCATTATCAAAAACCAATTTTAAATGAAGGTGCCTAGGAGCCAACAATATGCCTTTACCCTCAAAATGACATCCACTAGAAATACCAAACTCAGAACTGTCTGCTTGAATATTTTATACATTAATTTAAAGTCTAATCCATTCATGCTAATTTTCCTTATTCTGAAGTAGTCAACTATCCAAATTCTTAATCTATGGAGGCCACAAATAGTTTCCTTACTACTCCTATAAATTCTACTGCTTGTCTTAGATCAATCCATTTGAAGGAGAGAATTACTTTGTAGTGGAGGTTTTCTAAATAGAAGAAATCTCAAAACTTTAAAAAGTAGTGTACATATAGTAATGGGAAGCCAAGTAAGAAGTAGTGAAAGTCTTATTGCTTGCAGGTAAGCAACCTTCCACTTAAACACCCAAACATGCTGGTGCACAATAACATTACCCCCCATGTTTAACCTATGTGTACTTTAACCTAAGTATGCCCAAGTGAATAAAAGTAAAGTGGAATTAAATATATAAAAATCTAGACAAAGATTGATTTTCTATTCAATGACATAATTTGATGCACTTTAATACCAAAGTATTTCTTAAATAGTTTCATTCTAGTCATATGTCACTTAAGCCATTCAATTAATCTAGCTTTCTTCCAATTGTATACTATACCAATTGCATAGTATTTTACAAAAATGTAAATAACTTTTATGCACTTGAAAAAACATCTTTTCATCATGTCTTACTAATAAATGATGAAAATCCAGATCTGTCTTGCATATCTTTCTTTGTGAGAGTGCATGTTCTTTTTGTATGCATCAAGGTGGCCTAATGGTTTACTTTATTCTGTTTGAGGTCAAGCATTGTATCTTACTAATATGATTTTGTGTTACTTTTAAATTTTTACCAAATTTGATATGTAAAACTAATATAAGATATTTAAGGTAAATAAGTAAAGATGCCAGTGTCAATTCAATGTTGTTTTGACTGCTCTCTGAAAAGTCAGCTGCCAGTTTATAGCTGAAAGCTATGTGGAGTTTTATGTTACTGCTGAATTAATGAAAACACACAGAAAATGAAAATACATAAAAAAGCAAACAAAAAAAACCAGGTCAATTTGGAATTACTCTTCAGGCACAAGGGATTTCTTGAAACATAAATGAGAGGCTATTGTAAATGGAAAGTAGTAATCTCAAAATAACAGATCTTCTGATCTTGACATGTATCTTTCTTGACAAAGAGAAGAGTTTAGAATGTTAATAATGTGAAACTGGCATGTGAATTAATCTAATAACTTGCAGTCAAGAGAGGTTATCCTCTACATTTTCAAGTTCTATTAATAATAAGACAGATCTAAAATATGGTGTGTGTGTGTGTGTGTGTGTGTGAGAGAGAGAGAGAGAGAGAGAGAGAGAGAGAGAGAGAGAGGTGGGGGGGAGAAGGAGCATTCTCAAAGTACAAAATACAGCCATTTTCAAAAATCAGGTTTTCCCTCCTGGTACTGAAGTTGTTGAATGTCTATAGTGATGTGAATCACATGAATGCCGATATTTTCATTCCTTATACTTTAACAGTATTTCAATGTCATGAGCTCTGAAGGAAGAATAAGGACAAAGGGAAACTATGCCAAGAACTTCAAAGGAATAAAGACAATTAGTTTTTTTTTTTTTATGGAACATCTGAATTTGTATTTTCTGAGGACTGAAGTTTGGAATTAGCATTTGACTCATTGCTTCACCCCTGAAATGTAAAAAATATTTGATATTCTCCTTCTGCCTCATACCTAACTTCCTATATAGGACCATATTGATCACTACCAGTTGCAAGTTTTGCATTTCTAAAATTCATTATTCAGGAACAGAAAAATCAGGTGTCATTTAGAAAATTATAACTGAATTTTAATTGCCAAAACATTATTAAGCATGTCATATATGTCAAGGAATGTAGGAAATAGAAATGTTAATGTGGAAAATGCATGCTTATAGAACGCTAAACTTTCCAAACTAGGTTAGTTAGAACATTTTAATGGAAGTGCTTATGTTCTGAGAATAACATGTTTATCTAATCAAGATCACACATGACACATTTATAATATATCCTGGTTAACTCTATGCTAGTTAACTGCCCAATTGAGCAAGAATGAAAAAATCCAGTTAAGGTGCTTAATAATGATAAATTCAATACAGTCATCCTAGCAAATACATTTTCTATTATTTTTCCAAAGATATTAAAAATCCAAAAATCCAAAATGATGTTTTTCCTCTTTTCAAAATTCATACTTTCTCTAGTTTTTCTAACTTGGTAAATGACCTCATTTTTTGCCAATGATGATTGTCTATGAAACCTTCCTTTACATCATCTCATGTACCCACTTGTACAAAGCATCACTAAGCCTTTTGAGTAGCTTCAGAATTTTATAGTGTTGCTCAAACTAATATGACTTTTACTACAATAGCCTATTACCAACTTTGTCAACATCTACTTTTATTTCTCCTTAATTTATCTTCCACATAATTTGTTTAAATACACATTTTAAACACATAATTTAAAATATACATGTCTGAACATATCACTCATTGCTCAAAATCAGTTGTGAAAAACCCATGCAATGCTTCCCATTGCTCTTATAATGAATATAAACATTCTTACCGTGGATGGGAGGGGTTGAAGTTGTGGCTCAGAGGTAGAGCATTTGCCTAGCATGTGTGAGGATAACACACTGAAAATTTTGTTATTTTCATGTACTTGTACTAATATTATTTTTCAAGTTTACTCTAAAACACTGACCTTAAAAATACTGATCTTAGAGTTTTGGAAAATTATATATTCTTCCAAAATGTTCTTCTATCTGTCTTACCCTCATTTTCAGTTAGTACGTACTCATATTGCAGATGTCATCTCGAATCTTCCATCTTCAGGGCAAGCCTCCCTGACACATTCCTTTCTTAACCAGGTTGAGTGTTCTAGCAGAGCATTCAGGATCCAGTAGATCAACACTAAATAGAAGAGGCAAGTTATGAAGGTTTTAGATGAGGTGAAAAAATAAACAGAGTCAGGCATGGTGCTGTATACCTGTAATCCCAGTGACTTGAAAGGCTGAGGCAGGAGGATTGCAAGTTCCAGGCCAGCCTCAGCAATTTAACAAGACCCTAAATAACTTAGTGAGACTCTGTCTCAAATAAAAAAAAAAAAACCAAAAGGACTAGAGATATGGCTCAATGGTTAAGCACCCCTGGGTTCTATCTATGGTTGAAAAACAACAACAACACCAAAAAATAAAATAAATAAAGAAAGAAAGAAAAAAAAAAAACAACAGAAGACAAGATACCCTTGGATTATATTGCAGGGATTTGCCACCAAGACTAGCTAGCCCTGCAGTAAAATCTAGGAAAGAAATAGTGAAACCAGATGTTAGGATTTAGGACCATGAAATAAATACTTGAACCACAGATGTAGAAACTGCCCTGCTGAAGCTAGAGCAAAGAAGCAGACAGAGCTACTGCCCAAAGGAAAAAAAGGATAATTATCCTGGCCTGTCCTTGACTTTGACTTTTCAACCTTTTGCCCACGTCTTCCATTAAGCAAGCCTATAAAGAAGTCAGATGGTAAAAGAGACTAAATAATGCCATTTGCTGGATCACCCCTTGTCATATAAAGCACAGCAAGGAAGGGGAAAGAATGCATTTGAGAGTAAACAAGCAAATATCTGGCACACAAAGTTGTATGCTTTCAAACATTTCTAATTCTCTAATCTTTCAGAATCTTTCATGATTAATATCTCTTTCCCTACTAAAACATAAACTCCTTAAGAGAGGAATCACAAGGGTCTTTTTAGCATTGTACCATGCCTAGCATGGTCTTCAAAAATTTTATTGAATGAATACGTTTTAAAATAATTTAACTAATCAACTATTGGATATTTAGACACTATAATAGAGTTAATCTGGTAGTGTGTTCTAGGTACTCAATATATTTGGAGACCATGACCCTTTTTTAGAATCATATTAAATCATGGACACTTTCACCAAAAAAAATGCATATAAGCACACAACAATTCACATTGATTTTTCAGCTCACACATGTTGAAGCCTAAACAGAGATTTCTTGCACTTCTAATCTGGCAACCATATGACCTCCAGAATTATGTGGATTGTTTGGGTGTATTTTGTTTACTCAATGTCTGAAGCCCACTACTGTCATTTAGTGTAAAGGGACTATATAATACAAACTTCTTGCAAAGAAAAATTCTCCCACCTGAAATGACTACCATGAATCCCAGGACCTCAGACTGAAATTATACTGTAGAGGAAAATTGCCTGTCCATCAAATTCAAAATAATGTTTCTGCTTTCTTTGTTGACAAATTTACCATGAATATAATTTGATTTTAAAATGGCACCTGGGAGGACTGCGGTCATAGCTCAGTGGTAGAGCACTTGCCTCATGTGTAAGGAGCTGGGATCAATCCTGAGCACTGCATAAAAATAAAAAATAAAAGTATTGTGTCCATCTATAACTAAAAATATGCTTATAAAATGGCACCTGGGACTATATATGAGCTCCACATTTAAGAAATGTTTAATTTACATAACGATTGTTATTAATCTGTGATAAATTTACCCAATAGAAAAATAAATACATAAGGTATATATTGGGTCAAAATTTATTTGCTTTTTTATTAGTTACCTATTTCTCCATAGTAAATTACTCCAATATTTAGTGCCTTAAAACTACACACACTTATTAGCTCACAGTACCTATGGTTCAGGAATCCAGATATAGTGTACATTACATATGTGCACTGCCTCAAGGACCACCAGGCTGTAAGGTGTCAGCCAAGGCTGTGGCCTCATGTGAAAACTCTGCTAGGGGTGGATCTGCCTCAAACCTACTTGCACAATTGTAGTCAGGATGCAGTTTCTGGAAGGGTCTGTTGCACTCAGGGCCTCAGTTTCTTGCTGGCTATTAAACAAAGACTACCTTCAATTTCTTGATACACAGGGCTCTTTATATGGCATCTTGATTTATTAGAGCAAGCAGGAAGAAAAAGCCGGAAAAAGAGAAAGAGATGCAAGTGTGCAGTGCATGCCTGTAATCCCAGCAACTTGGGAGGCTGAGGTAGGAGGATCATGAGGTCAAACCCAGTCTCAGAAACTTAGTGAAGCCCTAAGCAACTTAGTGAGACCCTATCTTTAAATAAAAAATAAAAAGGGCTGGGGGTGTTGCTCAGTGGGTAAGCTCCCCTGGGTTCAATCCCTCAAAATGATGCAAGTGATGTTCCTTCAGTTTTGCCACATTCCAATCTTTAATCATTAGGTAAAACACTTACATAAATGAAGGGAATTTCAGAATCATAAATAACAGGAAACAAGATCATTGGGAGTCATTTCAAAAGGCTCTCCCCACGGGGATGAAAGCACAATGACAAAAGGCAATAAGTGTACTACTGGTGGTATAGGTAGTGTGAGGCCCTGACATAATTCCTCAGCACCACACATATGCACACAAATAAAAAAAAACAAACAGGCTTCTTGAAAACAATGTATTTGTCTTATGATAGTTATAATAGTTTTTGTCTAATGACAGTAATATTTATCTGCTCAACAACCAATACTTTTATTCCTACATTTTTAAATACTAAATTTCCTCTTCATCAAAAGATAAAAACTACCAATACCACGTGAGATTTCTCTCCTGTTTCCCCCTAGTAATTCCTATCTTCTCTGTATCCTGGTATTCTTTTATTGGAATATTTAAAAGGAGTGGGTTATGTTTAACATTTTAAGATAAAATAAACTTGAATGAGTTATTACAGGATAGTTTGACTATTTTACTCCTGGGAATGATAATATAATTTTACTTTTGAGAAGACCTTTACAGCTCATTAACTTATGAATTATGTATCTTTCACACAAAGAAAGCAAATGTAATCCTAACACTTTATGGGTGAGACACCCTATATTTATTTCTCTTAAACTAACTATAGATGCCTTCAGATATTTCATTACCACCAAAGAATTAAATGGTTCTAGCAAAAGTCAACTTTTTTTTTTCTCAGCAGGCAAGTAAAAAGGCACTTATTAATGCATAAATCTACTCTGTAGCTTGTATAAGCCTTAAAAATAGGAGCAGGAAATTTACATTTTTGAAATTATCTTTAATTTTGTGCCTTCCCCGTAATTAGAGCTTCTACTGTTCAAACAAGTTGTGGGTGCTAATACTTTATTTTAGTATGCAATTGATGCCTTACCTGAAGATATAGAGTTAACCATACTTAAGGCTTCTGAATATACCTGGAGAGACAAAAAATGCCTTCATGGATATCTGGTATAAATATATTCATCCCCCAAATAAGAGAATGACAAAGCAGAATTGGTCACATGAAACTAATGATTCATTGAAAATCATAGAAGCAAATTCAATAAAATCAATGGAGTCATTGTCACCAGGCAACATATCCTTACTGGGTGAGCTAAAAACCCATATTATGAGTATTTTTGTTCTAAAAATGACTGAAAGATTTAGTATAGAAGGCTTATTTGAAGTTTGACACGTGGAATACTTTTTAGACTTGTTAACTGTGAATGAACCAAGCATGCATGATCGCGTTTAACATTGCTTACTAAAAATCACCAAGTATCCCCTCCTTCCTACACTATATACCTTAAAATACAGTGGGAATAGGTTTTGATTGGAAAATGAGTTTGGAGAAGTTCTAGAGTAAGGTAAAATTGGGGCAGCAGTAAAGGGCTGGACAAATGCCTGTGCAAAATAGATTAAAATAAACTCCAAGTGAGGCAGCAAAAAGAAATAGAAATATTGAAAATAAGCTTAATTTTTCTCCATTTTTCCTGGAATAATTTTTGTCTGCTCCTTCCCAGACCCAGAACATGTCCAAATTCTATACCTTTCTGGTCCAGTTATCATGTTATTTTAATTGTACTCAAAGAAAGCAGGAGGTCACACCCTATATAATAAATCTCTCCCTCTCTTTCTCTCTCTCTCTCTCCCTCTCTCTCTCTCTCTCTCTCTCTGAAAAAACAATTTTAGCTCTTGTGCAACATTTTTTTTCCAGGAATTTAAAGGTAAGGAAAGAACACCAGATTCTTTTTATTGAGTTGCCTATTTTCATCTTCTATAATGTAGCTCTGTGGGTAACGGAAGAAAAAGGAGAATAGCAATCCTCACGGTTTTATCTGTTTATACATTGTGAGAATTCGTCCAGAATTAAATGGAGACAAACTTAAAAAGAAAGACAAATAATGCTTTAAGAAGAGAAGAGTGGCCCAGATGGTAAAATTAATCTCACCTGCCAATTTTACAGTGCTTCTTTATTATTATGCATTGACATCTCTCTCTTTAGCCTTGAGAGTTACCTTGAGCTTTTCTGCTGAAACAGCTCTATGACATGAAAATATTTAGTTCATCATTTCTAAAGTCCTTCCCTGCTCTCCACACATCATGATTGTCACAGCCACATAAATAGAATGAAAAGATTAAATAATCATGGTATCACACTGCAGCTCTATTATTATGATATTCTAATTGCCTTATAAGTACCTCAACCTCAATTCGTCAAAACCAAATTAATCTTTCCCCCCTAAACTTGCCCTCCTTTCTAATTGAAAGACATCAACATCTCCCAAGTTGGTAATTATTTTTATTGTGTCTCTACTTGCCCTGCTCACCCTTATTCTAATCAATCAGGAAGTTCTGTTAATTAAAACCTTTAAATATCTCTTGAATTCATCAACTTCTCCTTATCCTCACTGCTAGCACTGAAGTTCAGATCATAACCATGTCTCACTAAAATTTCTGCAGCATCCTTGATTAAGACCCCTGACTTGTTTACCTTCCATTCTCCACACAATTGTAATAAAGTAGTATACTGCAAAGCTCATCTTTTCAAATTTACTTAGTTACATGACTATCATGATCTAGGACTTGTTTTTCTTTTCTCTGTAGCTAATGTTCTTTCTCCTCTTTTCCCCTTACCACCCTCCCACACATGCATCTGTAATCCTAATTATACTTCAAAATACAACATAATCATTATTTTCTCTGTGAAGACTTACTTGATATGTTTAGGTTGTCATAAGTAGTCCTATGATGTGCTTACATTACAGATGTTTAATTGTCTCCCTTTCATAACTGAAGATTGAAGAGGGACTGGGGATAACCATTCATCTTAGCATTCACCTTTGAGTCACCAAAAATTTCCCAGATTATAGGAGGCACTCAACAAATACTCACTGGATACATGTAATAATTTCATCTAACTTTCATAAATACCAACTCCAGCTTTTAATGTCTACTCATTGACAGTGTATTGGTTTGTATTTAAACATTACCAAAATTACTTTTGTTATTTCAGTATGAAATCTGTTCTCTGATATTTTCAGCATTTCTATGGCAAAATATTTATGTGCAAATATTCTTAATTTCAATTTTCTGGTTTCATCTTAAAAAAAGTCTTATTATTGCAAGCATATCAGAAAGGATATTGAGAAAATAGAGGAGAATGGTGACTTACCTAAGTGACAAAGTGATGATCTAAAAAAACTAAGATAACTCTATGATTACTCCTCATCTAATATGAATGCTCAGATGCTGAGCTGTGCTCTTTCACTTGCAAGAAGGAAGAATTTTCTTTGCAAAACTGTTAGATCCTTGAAGATGAATGGGTTACTTTTGTTTATAAGAGACAAGTAATTGTCTTCAAATATAAATGTCTCTAGACTAAAACACCTAAGAAAAATTTACAGATTTTGAAAAATAAATTGGTAGCTAAAGAAATTATGCCTGATTTGTAAAATTTAACTTTGGTGATCAAAGTATCATTGTAGGAAATTTCCCAACTCAGAGTACAGTACTTACCCCTAATAGAAGTGAGTGTCATGATCCCAGTGTCCTTAGCAACTTCAAGTCCTTTTGTTCAAGGAATAACCCATGAAAAGGTTGAGTGCACAGATTGACTGTGCTCTGGACCCAAGGTATAAGAGAAATCAAGCAACTTGACCTATTTTCACAAGGAAACCAATTTAAATCAAGGGTACTGCAAAATGATAAGATCACCTGGAGTGCCAGGGGCTCTTGAAGAGAAGGCTTATTGCACAGCACTTGCCATCTCACTCCAAAGGCACCTGAGACCAACTCACTCATCTGAAGACTCCTAGGCAAGGCACCAATCACAGGAGTCCCTTTCTTTGTGGTTCTCCTTTACTGTTCTTACCTCAGATAGCACTTGGGACACAGGAGTAGGGAGGTGGATTTCATGTCTCTTATGTAGCTCCCTCAGGTTTCTAAAGCACTCACAGGGACATCCAAGCCTTGACAAATTTACATTTTGTACCTAGCCATCACCTGCGACAAAACAAAAATACTTCAGTTTCTTTTACCCACTCATTCCATTTTATTTATTTCTTTTTATTTTAATTTTTTTGGGTACCAGAGATTGAACTCAGGGGCACTCAACTACTGAGCCACATCCCCAGCCCTACTTTGTATTTTATTTAGCGATAAGGTCTCACCGAGTTGCTCAGTGCCTCGCCATTGCTGAGGCTGGTTTTGAGCTCTGGATCCTCCTGTCTCAGCCTCCCAAGCCTCTGGGATTACAGGCATACACCAGTGCACCTGGCTCACTCACTCCATTTTAAAGGGAATGAAGTATATCAAAGGTATAAGGTTTAAAAATGAATCAATATGCTTAAATAATAATTTCAGTAGGCACCATTTTATTTTATACCTGCTACTTCTTTCAATCCCATAACCAAATGAAGTAGGTAATGTTTCTACTTAAGAGATGTAGCAATTGAGGTTAAGCTATAGTAGATGTTGTATATATGTCACATGACTTGACAGAGCCTGAGTTTCACACAAAGGTATCTATTTTTGTGTTTGTGCTCTTAACCACCAAGCCTGCTTCCTCTTATTATAGACACAGATAAGGATAGAAATGTGGATCTAGATATGTATGCATATTTGGGTGAGATATAAATACAGATGCAAATGTAGATATAGATGAATATAGCTATATGTCACTATATCTATATTTATCTTTTGGATATAAAATAAGGAGTAAATATATATATATATTTGTACATTGCACATTTTCAGTGTGTTCTTTTATTTTCATTTGTGTGTGTGAGAGAGCTTTCTTCTTTCAGTACCTCATATCACTAACTAGGTTTCTTCCTTTCTTATCCTTGAACTATTTTCTGTGTGGGGATAATTGCTTCTTGTACCACGAGCAACTGACACTTCCCTGAAATAACTGAAAAGACCCGAGGGACAGATTTATAGTCAGAGGCCTTAGGTGTTAAAATACCCTTGGGACTCCAACTGAGCCTGAACATTAGAGCCCTAGGGAATGGATATGCCTTATCATTTTTCTTTTCTTTCCTTTGCTGCTTATTCTTAATAACTGGCAAAGACTCCCATAAGTATATGCCCAGAGCAACCTCAAGAATATTGCAGAAAAGGCATATTCTTACTCTCACATTTTCATAGTTGAATTAAAGTGAAAAACAGGCTGATATTGCTGAAGGCAACATAAGTACATATGACATGAAGATTGGATAATTAGGTACTTATAATTTTAGAATAATGGAGGTTTCTTTAAAGATACTTAGAATTGTTATACATTAGAGTGATGTTTCCCTTTGAGATATGCGAATGGAGTGCTGAAGAGAGAAAATGCAACCAAAAACTTTCAGATTAATAGTCAGTTACAATAGAAATAACAAATGCAATGGTAAGGTCAGGTGTGTTTGGCTTGGAGAAGATTGGCACTTACCTTTAGATGAAAGAAAGCAATTCATCATCTGTGAGCTCTCATTTCTGTCTCTGCCACTGAAAAGAGAATAGGAAGAAATGAAAACTGGAAGGTTCATTCAAGAAATAAGGCAAAATGTTTATCAATTAAATAAATTCAAATGAAACACTTTTAAAGATAGTTTCCATGCACACTGAAAGAGATATAGCATGAACAAATGCATGACAGGTTTAATAATGCAAGTATTGCATTATTGATGAATGAAAGAGATGGGGAGCTATAAAATCTACATTTACAAAGATCATTTATGAGTCAGAGTGGAAAATGCAGAAAGAGGACAATACATTTGGAAAGAAGAAAGTTGTAAAATGTAAAAGGGGAAAGATATTCCTGTAGGCAAATTCAATTAGCACAAGTCTGTAAACTAGTGTTTCAACTGAAGATTAACCCAATTAGAGGCAAGAAAGAAGAGAATTAAATTCAAAGTTAGTTTACCTCTATTTAGAGCAAAAATAATAAATGGGATAAGAATTTCTCTATATTGGGTGCAAATATTTTGACTATTGGGTGCAAATATTTTGACTGAGAGAGATGAACAAGTAGAAGCATTTGATAACTAATTGTACCCTATGTTTTCTGTTCATCAGAAGAAGATGGGGGGTAAAGAATAAGAAGAGGTATATGAAGACATATATTGACTGTTTAAAAATTCTTGTCATTCTACCATGATGATTTTATAATGCAGATGTAAAAGTTGGCTTCAGTACCTATTTAAAGAGAAGGGACAGTGGGCTGGGGTTATGGCTCAGTGGTAGAGTGCTTGCCAGGCATGTGTGAGGCACTGGGTTTGATTCTCAGCACTGCATAGAAATAAATAAATAAATAAATAAATAAATAAAGGTCCATCAACAACTAAAAAAATTTTAAATAAAAAATAAAGAGAAGAGAGAGATATTGGTGACTGCTTTGCTTGCAAAGAGCTTACACAGAGGCATATGTTCTTGAATCTAACAGAGTTCAAATCTAAGCTCAGAATGTTCAGTCACTGTGAAAATGTAGACAAGTTTTTAAACCTCATTAGCAGTGAACAGAAAGAAATTTTGGAAAGAAAGAAAAAAACTGGTTAATGAGACAAGATACTAAATTAATAGATTTAAATAAAATAAGGGGGAATTTAGTTCTTTTTATTTTGAAATATTTCCAAAATAGTGAAAAGAGTGATATTATACCTTCTTTCATGCACTCATTGATAATATTTGATGACTGCCTATTGCCTAGGTAAAACAATACAGGGAATAAGATTAGACAGGACCCATCTTTGCCTCTGGTGACAGAATAAGACAATAAAAGTAAACAAATGATGTGTTAATGATGTTGTGATGATAGCACCTTTTACTGGTGATGAGTTCTGCTTCCTCAGGTGTTGAAGTATAACACCAGCGAAGCACGCCAAGGAAAGCATATTAAGCAGATTTTATTTAAAAGTACTAACACAAACTTCTCCTGGGAAGGAGAAGGGGGGCCATGGCTGATGTTCTAAAATCCCCAAGAAGTGAATGCACCCTACATCTTTTATAGGTTAGGGTCTTCTTTGTTCAATTCTTTCCTTCCAACTTTATCTATCTCTCCTTCCCACCTATTAGGCCCTGGTGACACAGTAAAAAGGTGAGATGCAAATGGCAGGTGGAAGGGCCACCTGGAGATTCAGGTGGGGGACCAGGAGGCATTAATTAGCAACTCCCTGGCCTGCAGCTTTTGGGGAGGGGCAGTTAAGCAGGTAAACTTGGAGATCAAAAAGGCTCTGGGTACACTGACATTCCAATCTCCCAGGGGCATCTCCAACTTCCCAGACTCTGATGGCCTCCATTCCTCAATTTGACCAGATTCCCTATTTCTACACTAACTGCCTGTCCACAATTCTGGCTTCAGTGATTCTGGATTGAAAAACTTCTATTGAGACCAGAAAGTATGGCAATATTAGAATGAGAGAAGGAGTTGCTCTCTCAGATCATATGGGCACAAAGCTAATTTTGAAGGCCTGACCTTTTAGACAAAAAGTGAATGACGATGATTTATTTCATATGTGATATACACAATGATATAGAATTCTGTTGAATGGAAACAGCAAGAATAGAGGCATTTGGTGGGAAACAGATACACAAAGCCTGGAGAAAGAAGTGAGGACTGGGAGTACACAAATGAGTGTGGAAACATATGCGAAAATATTTATAGTAGCACAGTTCACAATAGCTAAACTATGGAACCAACCTAGGTACCCTTCAACAGATGAATGGATAAAGAAAATGTGGTATATATACACAATGGAGTATTACTCAGCCATACAGAAAAATGATATTACAGCATTTGCTGGAAAATGGATGGAACTGGAGATTATCATGCTAAGCAAAATAAGCCAATCTCCCCCAAACCAAAGGTCAAATGTCTCTGATATGCAGATGCTAACACACAAGGGTAGGGAGGGGAAGAATAGAAGTTCAGTGGATTAGACAAAGGGGGATGAAGGGAAAGGAGGGGAGATTGGAAAAGGAAGGACAGTGGAATGAATCTGACTTAACTTTCTTAGGTACATATATGAATACACCACATTGAATCTTACCATCATGTACAACCAGAAGACTGGAATCCTAATTAGAATAAGGTGTACTTCATGTTTGTATAAATATGTCACAATATAAATATGTCACAATGTCACAAAACAATATGTCATGTTTGTATAAATATGACACAATATGTCATGTGTAACTAAAAAGAAAAAATAAAAATTTTTAAAAAAGAAATGGTGTGATAGCTCTGGGTGCTATAGGGAAAGAGCTACAAGAGAATAGAAAAGAGGTTGCTTAAACAACAAATTCATTTCTACATTATCTTCCTGGAGAAAGGCCTAATAACAAATGGCACTTATTGTCTTACTATAAATATGTAGAAATCCTGGAAAATAGATGTCTTGAATGAATGAAAGTTCTAAAAAGCTGTATTTATTATATCGAACATGAAAAAGAAGACCACAAACCTTGTTTTTGCTGAACAAGTCTGCATTTGTAAAATTTAGTAGGTGATAAAAACTGAAAATGTTTATTAGTAGTCACTATCAACCAGGAGTGATTTTTGCATCCTCCACCACCAGGGGAACATTGATCCCTGTATGGAGGCATTTTTGGTTGTCGAAACTGGGGATGAGGTGCTAATAGCAACTAGTGGGTAAGCATAACTACTCTATTTCACTATTTCCAGTGAACAAAACCTGCACACTAGGAGTTATTTTAGGGAGGGTAGCAGGGATTGAACTCAGGGGCACTTGACCATTGAGCCACATCCCCAACCCTAGTTTGTATTTTATTTAGAGAGAGAGGCTGGCTTTGAACTCACCATCCTCCTGCCTCAGCCTCCTGAGCTGCTGGGATTACAGGCATGTGACACTATGCCTGGCTAGGTGTTTTTGAGGCATGATTGTTTAAAAATCAAAATTCACTTTATTAGATCACGTTTATGGGAGGTATAAGGCCTAAGACCCATCTAAGACATAAAGAAACTATTATAGTCATTGTACTTAAGAAGTTTAGATGTGCCAAAACCTTTTATCTTTGCTTTACATGATATTCTGATATCTGATAAGCTTCTTAATGGTTTTTAAAATTATGCTTTTAAACAACCGTAAACAAAAGTTGGTTATTTTTCTGAATAATTTTAGTGTAGAATTAAAAAATATATTCCAATACCTGCATGTCAGCTCTCTTGCCTAAAAATGTGATAGCAGATCATATCACCTAGTAGAAACAAAACACTGAATGTTTTATTTTGGGAGGAATAAAGACATTAGAACAAGTTGTAATGTATCCAAAGAGTACTAGTCAATATGTTTAAATTTTCTCTTATTCATAATGAAAACTTTTTTAAATTTCTGATTCAGTCCAATTCTCTCATCAAATATCAAATATATTATGTGCAAGACATTCCTTTAAATATTAATAAAATTAAGGTAAAAATAATTAATTGAAATGAACTCTTACCAAAAAAGTATGTTTAATGATATAAATATATCTACAATTATACTAAAGAAATGAAGATGATTTCTATAAGCAAAATTTGAGTGATTTTTAAATTCTAAATTCTGCTCATTGTTATTACTTGTACAGCATGGTTGTAGAGTAATTAATAGACAGTTAATGTTTCTCCAAGTCACTAAGGAAGACAAAAGAAGAAACATGGCCTATCTAGATAGAGATCTATGAATTGTAGAATTTTAAATAAAACTCAAAATGGGTATAGAAGTAACTATTTGGGCAGAAGAAAATAAGGAGAACTTGGCACTAAAAGTCAAACGTTAAAATTTACATGAGATCAAGGCAAATATTACCCCTTTTACTTTCCTCCCATGAATCTATGAGGTTTGAAAAAAAGAGATTTCAGAGCTTCCAAGGAAGACAAACACAACTGCGAATATATACTAGTGCTAATAAAAATGGCCTACAGATCTAAGAAAATACTTAAAAGTGATTCCTACCTCTCAGACTCTGAGACTCTAGAAAGATAATAGCCAGTACTGCCACAATGAACACATACTAGGATAAAATGTTTAGCTTAAAATAAATCTTCATCATGTTGGCCTAGGACCAGATTTCCTTAACATGACTCCCAAAGCGCAAGAAATAAAAGCACGAATCAATGATTGGGATAGAGTGAAACTAAAAAGCTTCTTCTCAGCAAAGGAAACAATCAGCAATGTGAAGAGAGAGCCTTCAGAGTGGGAGAAAATCTTTGCCACACACACTTCGGACAGAGCACTAATCTCCAGAATCTACCAAGTACTCAAAAATCTTTACACCACGAACACCAATAACCCAATCAATAAATGGGCCAAGGAAATGAACAGACACTTTACAGAGGAAGATCTACAAGCAATCAACAGATTTATGAAAAAATGTTCAACATCACTCGTTATAAGAGAAATGCAAATCAAAACCACCTTAAGATTTCATCTTACCCCAATTAGAATGTCTTTCATCAAGAACACAGGCAACAACAGGTGTTGGCGAGGATGTGGGGAAAAGGGTATACTCATACATTGCTGGTGGGAGTGCAAGTTGGTGCAGCCACTCTGGAAAGCAGTGTGGAGATTCCTTAGAAAACTTGGAATGGATCCACCATTTGACCCTGCTATCCCACTCCTTGGCTTATACCCAAAGGACTTAAAATCAGATTGCCTCAGTGATGCAGCCACATCAATGTTCATAGCGGCTCAATTCACAATAGCTAGATTATGGAATCAACCTAGATGCCCTTCAGTAGATGAATGGATAAAGAAACTGTGGTATATATACACAATGGAATATTACTCAGCCATAAAGAAGAATAAAATTATGGTATTTGTAGGTAAATGGATGATGTTGGAAACTCTTATGCTAAGTGAGATCAGCCAATCCCAAAAATCCAAAAGCCGAATGGTCTCTCTGATATATGAATGATGATGCATAATGTGGGGGGGGAAAGATGGCAAGAATGGAGGAAAGATAGCTAGCATAGAGGGAAGGGAGGGGTGGGGGTGGGTGGGGGATAAAATTAATAACAGAATGTGTGACAGATACCATTGCCCTGTGTACATGCATGAATGCACAGATGGTGTGACTCTACCTTGTGTACAAACAGTGAAACAATAGCTGTACTCCATTTGTGTTTAATGAATCAATAAGTAAATAAAAGAATAAAAAAAAAAAAAATAAAATAAAATAAAATAAAGGGGTTTAATTGTGTACACATTTTAATACTCTATATAGAATGAACATACAACTCTCTTTGCCAAGGAAAGTCCAAGTTTATACTTGTTGCCAAGCTTGTGAAAGATTGCATCCATGACTCCAATTCTTCACCCTTCCCTCTACCCATGCCCTTTGCTGTATATCTCAGCTATGATTCCCCCACACTATATGAATCATACCTTTCCAATCTTTGATTCTGGACTTGTCCATAAACTTACTTTGGAAAAGTCAAAACTCAACTGGAAGGTTGAAATGGATTGAACATTTTAATACTGGAAAATCAGGGTTCTTTCAATACTTGAGAGTGGATGGAAAAGCTTCAATTTCTACCTGAGATTTAACTCAAGGCCTGAAAAGGAATATTTGGTAGAACATGGAGGAAAATATCAAGCTAATTCAATACACTAAATGCCTAAAACAGGAATATATTGTTCCTTTGGTTACCATCAATAACCAGAAAACTATCAAAAAAAGTAGGAATGGGGCAACAGGGAGAATGCCAAATATATCTTGTAAATTAGAAATATATCCTGATAAAACTATCTGTCTACTCCATTAGAGCATTGGACATGAAGTTCAAATTTAGTATTTTATTCCCAGTGTCTGATATAAGGTCTGTACATAGGGCTACTCAATGACTATATAAGGGGCAAATGAAGAGATTATTGGAAATCATACTTGAAGGAATGTTTATTCATTTGTGTGTTTGTACCATAAATAATTGTTGAGCAATTGTTATGTACCCTGTCTATGGCAGATATGAAGGGCAAAAAAAGTGAGCAAAATAAAATTGTAGCTCTTATACAGCTGATAGTCTATTTCTGAAATACAAATATATGAGATACCAAAAGGTCAGATGATGCTAAGTGCTATGGAGAATATATATCTCAATGAAACAGAATGGATGTGTTAGGGTGGGAGGTCCGTGCAATTTTAAAGAGATGGTGAGAAAAGGTCTCAGTAGAAAAACAAAGGACATTTTAATAAATTTTTTAAGGAAGGGAGGGTGTGAGCCATGGAGATACTGAGAAATGAGAGTGTTCTTGTCAAAATAAGGGCAAGTGCAAAGGCCCGGAGTCAGAAGTGTATGGGGGTACTTCAGTCACAGCTAGCTATCTAGTGTAGTTAGGGCAGAATAAAGGAGAATATTAGGTGAAAATTTCAGAAAGGTCAAGGGACCAGATCTTGTTGGGCTGTGTAGACCTTAAAGAGAACTCTGGTTTTTATTCTAAGGTAGAAATATATTGATTTTGCCTGGGAGAGAACATTGCATTTTGGGAAAAGCAAAGAGGAGAGTTGGAACTACAAAAGGCTCGCTTTCACATCCTGACATCATCACTTAACTGCAGGAGTTTGAACCAAATTCTTAATTCACTTCTGGAGTTTCAAGTTTTCCCTCTAATGCATTACTGATAATGTCCTCCTCATGCCATTATTATATGGGAATTAATTGAAGAAGTAAATGGTACATATAAAAAGGATTGATGATGCTCCTAGAATATGGCAGTTGCTTATTCATATTATTTTTCTCCCTGTCAACAACAAAAACAAAATAATAGTCTTAGGTAGGTATAACTAATGAAGCAAAAAAGGGCATTAGTTCTCAAAACAAGTAAGACAGGAACTGAAAGAAAGTACTGCAAAGAGGACAGGGGATGGTGGGGATTCAGCAAAAAAAAAAAAAAAAAAAAAGAAAAAAAAAAGAAAAGAAAAGAAAGTACTGCAGAAAGAGCAATAAAAATGTGGATTTGAGGTTCTTTTAGATTGTAAAGGCACTCCTGTTAACCTAATTAAGATAAAGGAAACTTAATTGGTTTAAGGGAAATTCCCAGTGATAAAATTGTGAGAATACATAGGTTTGTGATGAGTGCTTCTTAGAGAATGGAACCTGAAGGCATATTCAGAGAATTGACAGTATAATTGATTCTGAGAGAGATTTTAAACACAGCAAAGCCAAAAACTGAACATTAACATACATGTCATTATTGTCATATATTTTCCCATTATCTGTGGTTGAAATAAGGTATGTTTTAATTAATGTATCAATTTTTGTATCAGTTATTAATGCTTATGTTTAAATATTATTTACAACTTGTAAATGTTTCTATACCAGCAGCATCTTGGCAATGATTTAAATTTTCTCATGAAATGATTGTCATATGTAGTCAACACCCCAAATGCCCTACCTACACTGTCCCAGGAAATATTCCAGACTATAATCTTCTGGAGGCAGTGTTGCAAGAGAGGTATATGGAAGTTTTTTCTGTGCCCCGCTTAACAATTGTCACACATCTCCCTGGTACATAAAATGAACTGATTATTACAAATAGGACTCTTCAAGTTCAAATGTCCTTGATGTGGCCCAGTTCTCAGTTTTTCCCTTGCAATAACAGGGTTAATGTTGTGGAAAAATATTTTTTAAAAATAAAACTGCAGAAGTTGCTGCTACATCCAAAATCAGCTTGGTTACTATTAAAATTATATTTAACAGAGTTGCTATATCCCAGCTTCTATTTTTCAGTTGGCTATACACAGATGTGAATCTAAAGGAGGAAGTGTGTGACTTTCATCTTGTCTTGATTATTTTATGTTGATTACAAATTATATAGATGGAGGGAATGTGAAATAAAGTGTAATGAAGGCCAAGAAAAGAAGGGAATAGCAGTTCAATAGCTGAGAAAACCAATTCTGGGATTAGTAAGATGTGTTCAAATCAGAATTCCTCAACTTATTAAGTGTGTGACCTTTGCCAATTTATTTAACTTCTCTAAATCTGTTTCCTAATCCAAAAAGGGTTAATTGTTCTATATTGCTAGATTATTATGAAATTTAAGCCAGAAAATATAAACATTTTGTCATAGTGTTTTGAGCATAGTAAACACTCAAGTATTATATTTGATCAATTATATTACTTTTTCCATAGTAATAATAAGCAGTCACTCAATTATTAGTAGCTGTGGGATTGTTATTATCTTCATTATTAAGACAAGAAATAAAACAGAGCCAGTTATGCTGGTCCCCAACTGTAATCTCAGCTACTCAGGAGGCTGAAGCAGGAGGATGGCAAGTTTGAGGCAAGGTTGGGTAATCCAGGGAGAACCTGTCTCAAAATAAAATTTGAATACTGGCAGCAGATATAGCCCAGTGGTAAAGCATTGGCCTAGCATGTGCAGGGTCCTGGATTGTCCCCAGTGGCACAATAAATAAATAAACAAATAAATAAATAGATAAATAACATTTATTCCAATTATAATTTGTGATGGTCAATACTCGCTCTTAACAAATTTCAGTGCAGTTTCCCTTTGCTCCATTCCTTTTCTAAGAGTTAGTAGTATGCTTATAGATGGGAAAACACTTGAGGAAACATTTTACCTATTGTGCTAGAGATAAAACTTTAGGCGGAACTGAACAAAGCCATAGGGTTGATGTACTTCCGAGTTGATCAATGTCCTCCCTCTCAGTGAATGACCAAGTCTTATGGAGGAAATCTAATATCATCTCTCTGATTCTTGCTCATGGTCTGGAGGTCATTTGTTGGTGCTTTATATTTGGAAAAGCCAGGTGTGAACCTGATCAAGTCATAGGTAATCAACCATTCTTTGGTCAAAAACCCTCAGCGAACGTCCCCACACATCTGAGAATTGAACATATCTGTGAGGGTCAAAATTCTTTATGGAAATGCATACTCTAATTCCCTAGATTCCCAATTTGGTGGCGGTTCCCTTTAACACATACGGTGTTTATTACATAAGCACATTCTTCTTGGACAGAATCTTGAGGGCATCAGAAGATTCTCGAAAGAATTGAGACATTTTTAGCGTAGAGCAGGCAGGCGTAAGGACGCACTTTCTACGAGTGAGTACGGGAGTGGACAAAATGAAAGGAAGGAGGCCGGGGGATTCTGGATGAAGGAGTGAGAGGTGACAGGGCCTCAGAGGAATCCTGTTGACCCTGAGTCTTTCTCAGCCTCCTCCACTACTGTAACCACTAGTGATTCGGCTTCTGTTACTATTCTTTTCAACCTGCCACCTCAGCAGCTATTGCTGTCAAGGAAGCGGTAGCTGCCATTGGTCAGGATACGCAAACGGGGGAGGCAGGAGGTTGTCACCGAGATCCGGCCTGAGATCGTCGTCATGGCAAGCAAGCGGAACCGTGTGAAGGTCTATGTGCTCAAAGAAAATCAACAATGGGGCCAGTTAGGCATGGGACAAATCTCATCAACCTATATAGAGCGGCTCCAAAGTGTGTGTCTGCTTGTTCGGTCAGAGTCTGATGGTTCACTGATTTTACAGTCCAAGATACACCCAAATGTGCCCTATCAGAAACAACAGGGTGTGTTGATTGTTTGGTCCGAAGATGAGAACCATGGTGTGGCACTAAGTTTCCAGGATCCAGCAGGCTGTCGAGAAATCTGGGAAGACATATGCCAAGTCCAAGGTAAAGACCCATCTGTTGAAATCACACAAGATCTTTTGGATGGACCAGACCAATTTGATGAAATACCACCAACCAGTAGTCTGGTTGAGCTGCCTAACTGTGAACTCCATACACTTGAAGAAATAGCCGATTTGTTTACTTCTGTCCTTGCTTCACCTATCCGGAAGGAAAGGCTGTCATTGATCTTGGAAAATGAAGATTATATTAAAAAACTACTGCAAATATTTCACATTTGTGAGAACCTAAAGAACACCGAAGGCTTACATAACTTGTATAAAATTATTAAAGGAATCTTATTCCTCAACAAAACTCCTCTGTTTGAGATCATGTTTTCTGATGAGTGTATCATGGATGTGGTAGGATGCCTTGAATACGACCCTGCCTTGGCTCAACCAAAAAGGTATAGGGAATTCTTGACCCAAAATGCAAAGTTCAAGGAAGTTATACCAATAACTGACTCTAAACTTAGGCAAAAAATACATCAGACCTACAGAGTACAGTACATTCATGATATTCTTTTTCCTATACCATCCATTTTTGAAGAGAATCTTCTCTCTACTCTTACAACTTTTATTTTCTTCAACAAGGTTGAGATAGTCAGCATGCTGCTGGAAGATGAAGTGTTTTTGTTTGAAGTTCTTGCACAGTTAAGGGATAAGACTACAGATGACGATAAACGACGTGAATTGCTATTTTTTTTTAAGGAATTCTGTGCACTTTCCCAGACATTGCAGCCTCAAAACAAGGATGCACTATTCACAACATTGTTACAACTGGGAATTCTTTCTGCTCTTAAAATTTTAATAAGTGCAGATGATCTCCAAATAAAGATAACTGCTACAGATATATTTGCTTATCTAGTAGAGTATAGTCCATCTATGATTCGAATATTTGTAATGGAGGAAGCTCAGGATGGTGAAGACGATGACCTTTTAATTAACATAGTAATTGAACAAATGATCTGTGATACTGATGCTGAACTTGGAAGAGCCATTAATTTGATGGGACTTCTTCGTTCTATACTTGATGTGGACAATATGCTGCTAGTACCCAATGAATGTGAAAGAAGTGAATTTCTAAATTTCTTCTATAAACGTTGCATGCAAAACCTGATAGCACCACTTTTGTCTACCACTTCAGAAGACGGAGATGAAGAGGATTATTTATTTGGATCCGAAATAAAGAAAAATTGTCACAATAATTATCAAACAGCACAGCTGCTTAGTTTAATTGTAGAACTACTCACATTTTGTGTACAACATCATACATATCACATTAAAAACTATATATTGAGCAAAGACTTGCTAAGAAGAGTTTTGATGTTGATGAATTCAAAGCACACTTTCCTGATCTTATGTGCTGTTCGTTTTATGAGAAGAATGATTGGCCTTAAAGATGAACTTTATAATCGTTACATCGTTAAGGGAAATCTTTTTGAGCCAGTTGTAAATGCATTTCTGGTTAATGGAACTCGGTACAATATGCTAAATTCAGCTATTATTGAGCTATTTGAATACATACGAGTGGAAAATATCAAGTCTCTTGTTGCACATATAGTTGAAAAGTTTTACAAGGCTTTTGAATTGATTGAATATGTTCAGACATTCAAAGGATTGAAGATTAAATATGAACAAGAGAAAGACAGACAAATTCAAATAAGGAAGAACTTACATTCTATATTATATATTAAAATTTTTTGCAGAGATTCCAATGTCATGGAGGATGTGAAGAGTGACATGTATTTTAAGGAAAATACCAATACCACAGACGTACTTATGCCACCAATGGAAAATGACTTTCCAGATCATTATGATACATCTATAGATACTAAAATAACAAAAGAAAATGGAGAAAAGGTAGACCATCTCAAAAGAACATCTTCTGGTGAATTCAAAGCTTCTTCATCTAGCTCTTCTGGTGCTGGTAATGAAATGAGTAGCCCACCCAGTAGCAGTTTGGTTGGTTTAGTGGATTATCCAGATGATGATAATGAAGAAGATAAAGAAGAAGACAAAACATCCCCTAAAAAGAGACCTCATCTTGACTTATAAAATAATTATGGGAGACCCTCAACATCTGCTTCAAATAAATTTCTATAAACGTCAATAAGGTAAAAAGTCTGATCACAAAGACTTTCTCATATGAACTTTTAAACAATAAGTAACAAAAATGATGAAGAAAGAGGATTTAATTCCATAAAAAGAAAACTTCCCATATCTATATACAATGAAAAAGTAATCAGTAATCAGTAAAAGTGATGACTTGCTACAAAAAAAATTTAATTTGGGGGATAGTTTGGGAGGAGGAAATAGGTTGATGAAATAGTATCAACACAGTAATTGCCCAGGAGCATATATTAGAAACAACTGTAACAGTTCAGTTGCAAAGCCTAAAATATTATTTTCAGAAAGGGTCTGGCCTTATTTTTCTTTACTCCAGCTGCATTTTTTGAAAGATGTTTATGTTTATATGGTGAACAAAGTCAACTACCAAAAATCATTGGGCCCTTCAGACATTTCTGTGAAGGTTTAAAAATAATTCAGGCTTATCAATAATTGGGGGGAAAACAACTTTCAATATGTATTTCCATGAATAAAAAATAAATCTGGGTTCAAAATGTGTAGTTGTTAATGTAATTTTTTTAAAGATAAGAAATACCAAGAAACAGCTCAGTAGTATTCCCAAAGTGTTCTCTCTAGAAACTTTGGAGTGAGTAGAAGATTATGCAAATTGTTTTCTGATTCATGAATGAAGTTTGTCCTTTCAGAGCAGCGGACATGTTTTAGAGTATAAATTATAAAAACTAATTTAAAAGGTAGTGCTAATTGAATTGACATTTATTATCTAGAAGCCATTTTGGACCAAGAAAACATTAAGTGTCAAAATCAACATACAGCAACTAAAGTTTTTCCATAAACAAAAGTATAATATGAAAAATACGTTATTATAGTGTGTATAAGTGAATTCCTAAAAATAATTTCCAGCAAAGAGTGAAGAGCACTCTTTTATTTTTTATTTTATTTTATTATTTATGTATTTATTCATTTTTGGTACCAGGGATTAAACCTAGGGTGCTTTACCACTGAACCACCTCCCCAGCATTTTTAATTAATTTTTTTTATTTTGAGGACTTATCTTTTAGAGGAGCAAGTTAAGTGAGTCTATTTTTTCCTGAAATCATTTAAACTGAAAAGGAGTTCTTACTGTTTTATAGATTTTAGTGTTAATGTTAATGTGAGCCATTGTTTGGACAAGGTAGGCTGTGCAGATAGAAGTATAGTTCTACATAAAACAGATATTTATTTTGTAGATTAAAATACCACTGTACTTGTTTTGTACCGGGTGATATTTATATTGAACTATAAAATTCAGAAATTAAAATATAATGCTGTAATTCTAAAAACAAAAGAGACCATATTAAATTTACTGTTCTGCCAATAGGAGACACGGCTTACGCAAAACTAAGAAATTGCAATGTCAAAGCTAGAAAGACTATATACCTAAAGTAACAAACAACAATTTCATCAAATAAAAAATCTAAACTGTGGACGTGAACTCAGAAGCTAAAATTATGTATTACAGAGAACGCGATGCAGCAGTAAAATTGCATTTTCACACTCCTCAAGTGATGCTAGTTAAATGCTATAACGGGATTATTCATGTATTCATGTTGTCATTGTATGTCAAAAAAGGTGGTTTCTTAGAAAAGCATTTCATGTTTTCCTTCTGGCTAGACTGTCATGGGGACAGTTATCCACAGTACAGCTAGTACACTTGGAGAGTTTTGTTTAAAATAGATATAAAACTATATATTAAACATATATATTTAATTTTAAATATATATGTGTTTATTATGATGAAAGCAGACCGAGTTTCTTAAGAGAATAGCTATTTGCTACTAGATCAAGAAGAAAAATTCTGTTTTGGTGTTATTTCTGTTTATTCTTTTCCTCCTGGCTAGTTTCAATCTGTTATAAAAAATGAATCCTATAAAAGAGAAAAAAAGAATATTTATCTATCTTGAAGTACTTTCCCCAGTGAGTTTGTAAGAAATTATGAGTGCAATGGGAATTAATAGTGAAGAAGAAGAAGGAGGAGGAGGAGGAGGAGGAAGAGGAGGAGGAGGGGAGAG
>JAJEJO010049087.1:7557-19462 GCA_020662805.1 Glaucomys volans | reverse complement strand
CACCCACCCTAACCCTAACTCCAAGGTGACCACACCCTGCCCACCCTGCTCCCAGGGCAGGGGAGGGGAGGCTGGGCTGGCAGGAGCTGTCCCTGGTGCCGGCGACCCTCCCTAGCTAGGTCTCTGGGCCCGGGCTCCTCACCACTCGGGCTCAGCACCCTCTGTCAGGAGCAGGCCTCGCAGCCCCGTGGCTCAAGACCACACCATTCACTCTCAGGGTTCTGGAGGCCACCACCCCAGTCGAGGGGTGGCGGGGCTGGCACCTTCCAGGGGCCTGGAGAGGGTCTGCTCTGGCAGCCTCTGGGTCCCTGAAGTCCCTCACTCCAGCCTCCGCCTGTGTCTTCTTGTGGCCCCACTTCTGTTGTTGTGCTCTCCTCCTCGGCTCTTACGGGAACTCTGGGTTGGGGTGGGCCACCCAGTCCAGGACGAGCTCATCTTAGCCGCTCTAACTTGATCACACCTGCTGAAGCACTGTTTCCAAATCGGTTCCCGCGCCCAGTTTGTGGGGACAAGGCTGTGGACGTGTCTTTTAGGGACCACCACACAGCCCTCCCTGGCTCTCCCTGCCTCCCTCCGCCCCAGCACAGGTGCTGCAGGAAACTCTCCACTTACTCTGGCGTGAGGCCTGCTCTGCCTCTCGTGGGCTCTGGTCGACTCCATGCTGAGAGCATTCCCAGCGAGCTGCCTCCGTCAGCAAGCAGAGGACAGCAGCGCTCCTCAGTCACTGCCTGTCCTATGCAATGCCTAAGTCTGTCTCCAAAGTCCCTAGGATGGAAAGATCCTCTGCCCCTTCCAGCTATGGGTGTGGTCTTCCCAGGACAGTCTTCCCTGGCCCTGCCTGAGATCTGAGTCCTCTTCTCACTCCATTGCAAATGCTCATCAGTGTGAATGACCATAATAATCTATGGGGAATAGGAAAAGGTTGAAATCTGGGTCAGTTACAAATAAATGTACGCTACCACAATTTCCAAAAGGGCTTTGTCCAGCTGCCAGGTGAGTGAAGTCTTGACCAGCTTGAATGGAGGCTCCTGGTGCTCGGAGGCTCAGAGGGCCTCTGGGAGCCTCTGCACTGGCTTAGGAAAGGAGGGACAGCTTGGTAGAACCTTGACTCCAGGCAAGGGTGCAGGACCTGAGGACTCTGAGGTGTGCACTTCTGCAGCTCGGATACAGCAAGGTCGGGGCCACTCTGGGCGCTGCAGGGCTCTGCAAGAGCAAGGTGGGCGCTGTCAGTCCTGTGACCTGCTATTTCCTTCCGCAGACCCTGGAGACCGCTGGCTACGTGAAGAGTGTGCTAGTAAGTACCAAGCTGGGACTCCCCTGCTCGGACCCCCACTCCTGTGCAGCGGTGCACGGTCCTCTATAGGCTGACGCCGCCTCGCGGTCCACACAGAGGTGCTGTGGGGCCTCAGCGTGGGCCTTCTAGGGGGGCCTGGGACATGCAGTCCTTCCCCTGCCCCCCATGCCCTGCTGAGGACCTGGCGGTGCCGAGTGCGGAGCTCACCTAAGCGGGCTCACTTTTCCCAGGCGGGTGGAGAAGAGCCACCACGGCCTTCTGCACGAGTGCCCTGCGTTTATGCCCTGGAACCGTCACTATGTTGAGACCACGTCCCAAAAGATGACGTGGGCATTTCAAGAGGCCCGTGGAGTTGTGCACGGATCTAAAACCTCTCCAACTGGTTTTTGCAGGAGCGTGACAAGCTTTTAAGGTTTCGGAAGCAGAGAAAGAAAATGGCAAAGATCCCCAAGGTAAAGGAGGCCGCCGGCGGGCACGTGACAGTCACATTCTGAGAGCCTCTCGGGAGAGAGCCCTTCTACATAGACGAAAAGAGAAGTTTATTCCTTCTCAAAATTGTTGCTCAGAAATGTCCAAATAGGACTCAAAGTAAATAAACGCTCTGCTCATGGCCGGAGATCAGACCACCTGCCCAGAACAAAGAATCATGTGCGTGTGGGGTTGCCAGGCCAGCACTCCAGGGACGCGGCTCAGCCACCTCGGAAGTGCGCTGGGGGTGTGCAAGGGTGGCTGTCCCTAGGCCCCGACTGCCAGGTTGTAACCACATGCCCATGGCTCACATTCGGATGGCGTAGGCGGTTTGTAAGACGGGTGGGTATGGCCGGGCTCGGGGCAGCTCAGGACATGGCTGGTTTCACAGCTTTGGCAGAGGCTGGGAATCTGGTTCCAGAAACTGCAATTTGGCCAGTTTACAAGGTCAGCATGTGCCCAGTCTGTGCACAGGGCTCAGTTCGACGGTTCAGCCCCCACCCCAGTGTCCCCACTGCCTGGAACAGGAGTTTGAATCCATGTCTGCATGGGGCGCACAGCTCTGAGGACAGCTGGCCGGCCACCCCGATCCTCGCTGGGCATGCACCCCCCACAGGCCTGCCTCAGCCTCGACAGCCCCCGGCAGCTGGTGCAGGCTGCAGCAGGCTGCGTCCACAGTTGCCCGTGAGCCCCACTCCACCTGCACCCCTAGGAAGTCTGAAGATGGGGGAACTTGTCTGGAGTGTGATCCTTCTGGATATGCCTGTGATTTTTATTGAGCTTTTGGAGAAATTCCCAGAGGACCTCACTTACCTTCTCTGAAATGTGGCCGTGTGTTGTTTGTAAACACTCTGGGGTCCCTCACGGGCCATTCGTTATTCCTCAGTCACAGCCTGGCTTGCCTGGCCCTGGAAAGGCCCAAGGAGGCAGGAGCTCTAGTCTATCCCAGATCACTCCAGGTTGCTCCGGAATTGTCCAGAGGCCCCACCTGCTGCCCCTGCTGTCTTGGTGCCTCTGTGAGAGGAGAGGAAGGAAAACGGGAAGTCAGCATGAAGGGCCTGGATGGCCAGACCTAAGTCAGGCCAGAGGACTCCAGCTCTGGTGGTCACTGACCGGCGATGCGCTGGAACAGGAAGGTTTTAGCAAAGATGTCCTGTGGCATTGGCAGGGCAGGTTAGCAGGAGGAGGATTGCAGGACCAAGGAGGAGTGAAGTGGAGTGTCAGGGAGACAGGGAGGGGACAACGTCCAAGGACCACCAGTGACCAGAGGGCTTTCAATGAAACATGGAGCCTCGAGTTAGTGCCGATTAATCTTGCCCGTTTCCTGGAGATTCCAGTGGAGAATCTGGGAAAGATTGGGGCACAGGGAAGGCCTTTCTTACAGAGGCCGGGGCTCAGCCCAGCAAATGTCAGGTGGCCCCTCAGCTAGAGAGGGCAGCTGGTCAAGGGGAGAGGAGACCAGCACAGTGCTGCTCAGCTGCAGGACGCAGGTGTCTGGGAGGGAACAGTCACCATGGTCCTTGGGGCAGCTGCTGGTCCTGGGACCCAGGGAGGAGCTTCCCTGGAAGGTCTGGCAGAGGACTAGGCAGAAGCCTGGAGGCCACCAGGGCTATTACATTGACGACGACAGCCAGGGACGGCAGGGTCCCTGCTCGTGGCTGAGAGGAAGTAGCTTTTGGAGTTCATAGTATCTAAAACCTGGATGAGAGGTAGCTTTTGGAGTTCATAGTATCTAAAACCTGGATGAGGAAGCCTGCGGGTTTTTCTGAGACCAGGAGTAGGGAAGCTTGGGGGTCCCTGAAGGCAGGCCTCAAACTACCTGGTGGAGGACCCATTTTTGTCTGTGTATATCCCATCTGTCATGGATTGATATTTACAAACATACTTCAGAAATGCTTGACTGGAAAGGGAACCACACCGCAGGACAAGTGCTTGCTGTTGGCCGTGTTAGAAGTCAAGTTCAGGAGCAACTTGTTGGTCAGACTCCAGGCCATCTCCCATTCCACCCCCTGCCAGCCCCATTCTGGGTGGACCAAGATGGTGCACTCACACCCAGTCCACCGTCTTGGCCTGCAGTCAGACAGCCCAGCAGCTCCCTCAAAGGTGGTCGTGGACAGAGATGCAAGTGCAGTACTGGTGGGGTCATGTGGTGGGTGGATAGTGGGGCAATAGGAAAAGGGGGCGGGAGGAGGCCTGGGGCTGTCGGCCATACGCTGGTCTGGGTTTGCACCAACACCTTGCATTTTGGTCAGAAGCCGGTTGTTGTGGAGACCTTCTTTGGATATGATGAAGAAGCTTCCTTGGAGTCCGATGGCTCTTCCATCTCCTATCAAACAGATCGGACAGATCAGACCCCCTGCACACCTGACGATGACCTAGAGGAGGTAGCGTGGTCTCCCATAGCGATCCTGGACTTGTCTGCCCTCAGAGGACATGGAGGCAGGCTGGGGCACGGGGTTGGGTGATGTGGGGCTGGGACCCGGTCCAGGCTGCTCCCTTGGCAGGACTCCTGGTCTAGCCAGATAGCCATGCTTCTGTGTAGTGAGGAGCCTGTGCTTGGTCTGGCTACACGGTTCCTGAAGGTCACTCACTGCTCTCACTAGTGCCCAGTGGCACTTCCTCCCATCCTTGATCTTGAACCCCCCTAAGAAGGCTTCCCAGGATGGCCTGCACAAGCTGGCAGGGTGGTCATCCCATGCCAGGGCCTCCTCAGGGCCTGAGAGACACTGTAAAGAGCTTTCCTTCTGATGAGAACAGCCAGGTGCTCCTGACAGCCCAGCTGGCAGGAATGAGGGCTACCCTGAGGTCCAGCAGCCATCTCAGCCCCAGGGCCAGAAGCCAGTGCTCGTCTGACTGGCCCAGCCCCTGTGGCTGTGGACAGGAGGTAGTGGACCTAGTCATGGCCATGGGCCTTCCCTGGCAGATACTGGAGGATGGCCCAAAGGCCATGAGCCCCTCAGAAAACCAAGTCGTCATAGCAGACCACTGCTGGGAAGCCTGGGAGGGCAGGGGAGTCAGGGGAAGGCAGGGTTCTGGGCTTGGTCACTTCTGGACATGGCATGCTGCCAACCCTAGGGTCCACAGTGACTCCTTCAAGGTCACAGCAGAAACATCTACTCTAAAAAGAAAGAAAGGGAGGAAAACAGAGAGATGAAGGAAGGAAGGGAGGGAGGGATGGAGACAGGGAGGGAGGAAGGAAATACAGAAGGAAGGAGGGAAGGAAGGAAGGAAGGAAGGAAGGAAGGAAGGAAGGAAGGAAGGAAGGAAGGTTGGACAGAAGGAAGGGAGGGAGGGAGGACAGAAGGGAGGAAGGGAGGGAGGGAGGGAGAACAGAAGGAAGGAAGGAAGAAAGAGAGGGAGGGAGGGAAGGGAGGGAGGACAGAAGGAAGGAAGGAAGGAAAGGAAGGAAGGAAGGAAGGGAGGGAGGGAAGAAGGGAGGGAAGGAGGGAGGGAAGGCAGGAAGGGAGGGAGGGAGGAGGGAGGAGGGAGGAGGGAAGGCAGATAGACAGACCTGCTCCTGCCTCCTCCGTGGGCAGCCGTGTCACAGCCTGGGGGCGACTGCAGGAAGGAGCCTGGGCGCAGGGCAGAGTGGGCAGGCCTGAGAAGCGCTGTGCAACCTGGGGTCCTGGGCCCTCTCCAACGCACAGCCCGCTTCCCGCCACGTGCGGGCCTGGTTGACAAGGGAGGGTCCGTGGTCAGGCAGACCGGCTGCCAGGTTGGAGCCTAGCACAGCCCCTGGCCAACCAGAGGCTCACCCTGGCTTCAGTGCCCCTGGCCCCACTGTCCGCCCAGACGTCAGGGGTCCCCTCCCAGGGAAGCCTTCCTCCAACAGTTCTGGGTCCCAGAGTCGCCCCGTGTGCTGCCCAGACGCCTCCAGTCCTCCCGGAGGGGCAGGCGCTGGCTTGGGCGGGGCGGGCGCCCAGGCCGACGCTCTCTGTCTCGGGGCGCCCGGCGCCTCTCCTCTGCAGGGCCTGGCCAAGGAGGAGCCGGAGCTGCGGTTCCGGCAGCTGACCATGGAGTACCAGGCGCTGCAGCGAGCGTACGCCCTGCTGCAGGACCAGGTCGGAGGGACGCTGGACGCAGAGCGAGAAGTTAAGGTCTAATGACTTCCGCCCCAAGCCTGGCCCCGCGTGGCTCCTCCCACTCGCCCTGAGGCCTTGGCAGGGACACTTGACCACCCAAACTTTTGGGCCAAGCCCCTTCTCCCCACCGTTGCTTCCCGTCCTGGGTGATGCCCACCGAGGCCACTAGAAACCAGTGTCTGTGGAGCCGGTGGCTGGGTTGTCCTGGGCGGGGGGTGGGACTGGCCAGTGGAGCCAGCACAGGAGTGTGTGGGGGCACATGGGCCTGAGATGAAATCACCTGGTGCCCAACCTGTCTGGTGCCCTTGGGGTGGTCCGTGGCTGGAGGCTCAGGGATGGAGGCTCAGGCTCAGGCACTGGGCTCGGTTTTCCTCAAGCTTGCTGAGACCCCATCCATCCAGCAAGCCTGGAGCCCAACCCCGGCTTCCTCTGCCTTGCGCTCCGCCAAGCGGCCTGCCGGGCAGCAGGGTCCCTCCTGTCCACCTTGTCTGGGCATTCCCAGGGTGGGTCGGTGGCATCCAGGGAAGACTGGAGGGGATGGGCAGGTGCCCTCTGCAGGTCTCCAGGGGCAGAGCCCCACCAGGCTGCCTGGGGAGTGGCAGGAAGGGCCCGACATTTACTTTTCCCACCTCAGACTTGAGAAGCAGAGGTGAGAATGGAAAGGTCATTTCTCTGCACGAAGGGGGACTTTAAACATTCCTTCTCGGACTTTTTGGATTTATTTTTTGCATGGTCCTTGGAGAAAGGAAAATGTCTCTGTCTGAATTATCCTAAGCCTAGGGACAGAGCTCATGGAACCCACCTTGGGCCTCACAAGGTGGTGAATCTCCGCCCCTGTGCCTGGCTGCCCCACAAGGTGGTGGACCTCTGCCCCTGTGCCTGGCCCCCCAGACACTTCAATTTCCCCAGAAGCTGCACCAAAGAGAGCGTGGGCAGGCCATGCGGTAAAATGCCCATGGTTTGGACCAAGACAGACCCAAGTAACCCAAGGGAGAGTGGCTTAAACCTGGCTGGAACCCAGCTGGTGCTTGGGAGGAATTTCAGGGAGCTGACCTTTGATCAAAGGGCAGGTTTGGGACAGTAGGGTGAGGGAGGTGCAGAGGGCCAGGGATCCCAGGGCCAGCGGGGGCCCCCTTGCGGGAGCAGCAGCATTGTTGGAGGCAGTAGCAGATCCCCTTAGAAGCCTCTCTGTGGGCTCTGTGCCACCAAGGGAGACTCGCCCATCTGGCCAGCACCCGGCACCGGCAGAGTGAGCGGACGGGGCCCTCGCGCCCTGCGAGCCAGGACATTGCCCCCCACAGTCCCAGGTAGTCCATGTGAGAGCCCTGCCTCACACAGCCTCCCTTTCCTGGAGCCCACCGCAGAGGAGGGGACAGCCACACTCCAGGAGACACTCCCGAGGTGGTCCGCTGACCTGTGTCCCATGAGCTGTCCGTCCGTCCTGGCTGTTGGAGAAAGTCTGATGTGTCTTTCCTCCCATTCTACAGACCCGTGAGCAGCTCCAAGCAGACATGCAGCGGGCGCAGGCCCGGGTGGAGGACCTAGAGAAGGCGCTGGCCGAACAGGGGCAGGTGAGCCCTCGGCAGTCCTAGGTGGCCTCCACCTCACCAGGGCCTCTCCAGAGGAGGCAGCATGCTGTCTTGCAGAGTGGGGGGCCTTGCTAGAGCGCTCAGAGCCGGGACTTGCTTCCCTGCCTGCCCCACCCGAGCTGCCCACGGAGGTCCTCAGTCCTCCACACATTAGCTGCAGACAGACACACAAGAGGACCCCAAGGGCGATGGCCTGCAGCACAGCCAGCCCCGGAATGCAGCAGTGCAGCCCAGCCTCTGGTCGCCTGACCCCTCAGGCTGACCTGCACCCACCCAGGCCACACACACACAGGCCTGTGGCCAGGGCACTTGAGTGCCACGTGCAGCCCTCGCAGACCAAGGTGTGGCCCTGCCCAGACACCACGGGGCTCAGGTCTGAGGCTCCACGTGATGTCCAGGGTGTGTCCAGGAGGGCTGGGAAGCTGGAGAATGATGCTGCTTCCTCCAGAAACTGAGCCCTTAGGCTTGACCACACCTCCCAGGTGGTGTCTTGGGGGAAACCTGGAGGAAGCCAGTGTCTGCTAGTGGGCGGCAGCTACTCGGGGTCGGGGAGCGTGTGCCGAGTACCCTGGATCGCCTCGCTGCAGGGTCCGGAAGCCACCAAGCATGTCCTTTGACAGACTACAAAGGCCGCCATCTGCCCAAGTGTCCCAAGTGTGAAGGGCCACACTCCCGCCTAGTGTGTTGTCCTTTCCTGCCTGCCTGAGACCCTCTCCTGTCGAGCCTGAGCCCTCCCTGACCCTGTGTCGGGAGCCCCGACCTCTGACCTTCAGGCACACGTGCCACTGGGCACCTGTCCTGGGGACCTGGGCCTGGGGTGCTGTCTGTGTAGTGGCACCTTCCAGACGCCACCACCCCCCCAGGCAGAGCTGGCTCCGCCCGCTCTCTGTCCAGGTCACAGGTTTCCATTTTTTGAGAGCTGTCCACTGTAATTTGGGGCCATGCCAGAAGCTGGGTGCCGTTTTCTCGTTGTGCCGAGGGACTGGTTGTGGTTGACAGTGTCCCTGCAGCGTACGCATGTCTTCCTTCCCATCCCTTCTCAAGGACATGAAGTGGATCGAAGAGAAGCAAGCGCTGTATGGAAGAAATCAGGAGCTGGTGGAGAAGGTATGCCTGGCAGGACCCTGCGCTGTGCCTGGGCAGAGGGGGCGTGACCCGCTCTCTGAGCTGGGGCTGCTTCCCTGCCCCACCCTGTGCTGCCCTGGAGGTGGCTGGAGGGCGCCCTTCGGGAGCTGTGGGAGCCCAGCTGCTCCCTTGCCCCCTGACGGAGGGGCCGGGGCCTGTTCTCCTGGGCTGGTGGAGCTCATGGCTGCAGCGCATCTCAATTCGTCCTGCTTCCCTGGCGGGCTCCAGGGCTGGCGTGGCCCCTGCGGAACCCCAGCGCCACCCACCTGGAAGCTGCAGCAGGCCAGGGAGCTCTGCCCCAGCCCCAGTGCTCGTGCTGAGGGCTGCGCAGTCCTCAGGAGCAGCCCCTGTGAGAGCCTGTGGCCCGACCAGGGTGTTTGTTTGGGGCGATTATGTTTCCAGCTTGACCAGGTTGGCACCTGGAGTGACCCCAGTGTGGGCACTCTTGGCCCCTGGATGATGCTGTTGCCCCGCACATACTGTCACTCTTCCCTCACGCTGGCTGGGCTTCATTAAAATGACTAAAATGGGCAGGAGAGGTGGCTTTAGCTTCCGCTGGGCCACCATGCCTGCTCCAGGGAGAGCCCCCATGGGGAGAGGCCTGCCCTGACTCCGCGGCTCTGCCTTCGACATCACAGCCTCCCCTTAACCAGCGCCTCCCAGGCTGAGTTAGAGGGTCCCCAGCACCGAGGGCCTTCGACTGCACGATCCGTCAGCTTGCTCAGGAGGCCCTGCCACCGCCACACACCAGCACCGCCCACCCAGACGCACACCTGGACATACCCCACTCACGCGTGCAGGCCACCTGGACATACCCCACTCACGCGTGCAGGCCACCTGGACATACCCCACTCACGCGTGCAGGCATGTGCAAGTGCTGTGTACACACAGACGCTCATGTGCACACCGAAAACTTGTGCCCCCCCATGGTGAGCGCGGGTCAGGTTCCAGGCCCGCAGGTGCTTCTGCAGCCGGCGGCCCAGCACCACAGCTGCATGGCAGAAGCGGCCAGTGCCCCACTCAGTGAGGTCACTCCCAGGACACCAGTGCTCCTGGGCAGCTCCTGAGTGCCAGATCAGGTCCTTCGGGGGGAAGGACACTCCACCTGCCCGTGGTGGACACCCTGCCCTCGTGCAGCTGCTGAAGACCTGTGCCGCGGCCCCCATTGCTTTTCTTTGTGGTTAGAATGAGGACTCGGTTTATCTTTGGTGGTGCAGGGGATTGACCCCAGGGCCTGGCGCGTGTTAGGCAAGCACTCCACCAACCGAGCAAGGCCTCCACGCCGGGCTCTCGCATCGCTAGCTCCATTTCAGCAGTCCCTTAATGAGCACGTCAAATCTGGAGGATGGCCAGGCAGCTGGGGCACAGTCACCCCCAGGCATTATGGGCCCCCAGGCTCTGGTCTAGCCTGCAGTCCAGGCGAGAGTCACGTGGGGTCACCCTGCCCTCCACAGCCCCTCCCATCTCCATCTCTGCTCAGGGCTGTTTCTGCACCTTTGGGGCTCCCCATCTCCCTGCCCTGACGCCCCACCCCTTTAAGTAAAAGGTTGAGGCTCACCGAGCATCCCCAGGACAGCCCAGGCTGGGGCTGGCCTGAGCATCTGGACAGCTCTGGGGCTGGGCTCTGGGCAGGTCAGCCATCTCTAGGACAGCCATCAGCGGTCCAGAAAGCCAGGCCATGGACCTCATGTGCCCTCCAGTGGGAGAGACTGGACCCCTTCCCACCTCAGGCATCTTCTGTTTGTCAGATAAAACAAATGGAGACAGAGGAAGCCCGGCTGAAGCACGAAGTCCAGGACGCGAAGGACCAGAATGAGCTGCTCGAGTTCAGGATCCTGGAGCTCGAGGTAGGGGCGGGGGGCTGGAGCCTGTGCTGGCATGGCCTCAGGACTCTAGGACGAGCTGCTGTCCTTGGGCTTCAGTCTCATGAGCCCTTGGACAGGAACCCCAAGCCCAGGTTGCTGTGAACCCCTCGTCTAGATGGGGTGCAGCCTGCAAGGCAGCGACCTCAGCCTGGATGCGAGGGCGGAGTCGGCCCCAGGCAGCAGAACCCAGCAGAGCAGAGCAGACCCAGGACCAGCGACTGCTGCCACGCCTGGGGCCTCCACACTCAGGGCAGTGTCCCCGTCACCACTGTGGCCACGGCTGCTTCAGGGGTGATGAGAGGCAGGAACAGCCCAGATCCAGCAGTCGGCCCAGCAGACTTGCTCAGAGAAGCCTCGCGTGGGGGCAGAGGGCAGCACACAGTGACCAGGCCCCGTCCTGCCTCCTGCCCTCCCGTGTGGTCCAGTGCCCCACAGAGGGAAGAGGAGCCAGGATCCCATGGGGAAGGGCAGGCTGGGCGTGGGCAGCCATGTCACCATGCTCACCTCTCACTGCCAGGTGGCTGGGCAGTGCGGCCCACCTGGAAGTGGTCCAAGCAGGCTCTCACTCTAGTGGGCAGACTCCTACTCAGAGACCAGGTGAACCCATCACTCAGAGTCCTCCCATCCCCTCACTGAGGCAGGAGGGCTATGTGGCCACTCCACCTGGGTGCCCAGCCCGTTGGCCTCCTGGGCTTCTCCCTGTGGACCAGCCTATGATGCCCGTGCAGCACCACCACCAGCTGGGTTCTCAGGGCATCAGGGTGACTCTCCAACTGCAGCCTCTCCTCTGAGCCTCCTGACAACCCCCTGTGGTTCACCAGTGCGTGAGCAAGCGGCTCCAGGGTGGACCTTGCCAGGGCCACGTAGCCAGGAGCTTGCTGGACCCAGTATTCCACATGCCCATCTGGAGGCAGCAAACGCACCAGGGCAGTCTTCCTGGGCAAGTCCACTGTGGTTTCCACCGCAGGGCCCCCACCAGGGCTTGGTGTCCAGAAGCACCAGGGGCCTGCAGTGGGCTTGGCCTGCTCCCTGAGCCCCAGCCCAGACTCCTTGGAGGGAAGAGACAGGGAGAAAGTGGCCTCCACGCCCAGCCTGCTGCTCTCTGCCTTAGGAGAGGGAGAGGAAGTCGCCCGCCATCAACTTCCACCACACCCCGTTCGTGGACGGGAAGAGCCCTCTCCAGGTGTACTGCGAGGCCGAAGGCGTGACGGTAAAGCCCTCCCCTGCGCGCCACGCCAGCCAGCACCTGGCTGCCACTCACCTGCCCTCTTTTGCCTCCTAGGACATTGTGGTGGCGGAACTGATGAAGAAGCTGGACATCCTGGGGGATAACGCCGTAAGTGTATGTTGCTCTCCTGACTTGTGCATGCCTCCTCATGGCCACCTCTGTGACTGTCCATGCCTCCTCATGGCCACCTCTGTGACTGCCCATGCCTCCTCATGGCCACCTCTGTGACTGTCCATGCCTCCTCATGGCCACCT
>JAJEJO010049083.1:126081-186350 GCA_020662805.1 Glaucomys volans | reverse complement strand
CCCCCCACTCACCAACTTACCTGCTCACTCACTAACCTGCTCCTCACTCACTCACCTGCTCACTAACTTGTCCACCAACTCACAACTCACTGGTCCACCTGCTCACTCATTCACTCTACTGCTCCCCCTCCCTTGCTTCCTCCCCCACTCACCTGCTCACTCACTCAATCACCTGCTCCCTCATTCATCTACCTGCTCCCTCCCTCCCTCACCTTCTCTCCCCCACTCCCTCCCTCCCGCACCTGCTCCCTCCCCACTCCCTCCCTCCCGCACCTGCTCCCTCCCCACTCCCTCCCTCCCCCACCTGCTCCCTCCCCACTCCCTCCCTCCCCCACCTGCTCCCTCCCCACTCCCTCCCTCCCCCACCTGTTCCCTCCCCACTCCCTCCCTCCTCCACCCGCTCCCTCCCCACTTCCTCCCTTCCTCACCTGCTCCCTCATTCACTCACAGCTCTCTCTTCATCCACTGGCATTCATTTGCTCATCCTCCTGCTCCCTCCCTCTCTCCCTTGTCCCCTTACTTGCTCCTCTCCAGCAGTAGTTCCTGAAGGCTCTTCCTGCAAGATAGGAGGCAGGAGAAGGGCAGGGAGACCTGACTGCTGGTCCCAGGAGGCCTGCCTGTCCCTGGCTTACCCTGAGTGCTCAGGAGCCATGCTGAGAACTGAACAGTGGTTGTCAGTGGGTGGTGACACTCTCTTCCCATGCCCTATGGGAATGACAAGGTTGTGGAGAGGGGCAGCTCCCCGCTGGACCACTTGTGCCTCACACAGGTGGGAGAGCCTGGAGGACGTGGTCGGCTCCCGTGGTGTTGGTCCTGTGCTCCATGAAGCAGGCTCTGCTTGCTTGTCCCTAACTAGAGCCGTGAAAGCAGCCAGAGGGCTTGGGCTTGGTGGGACTCCTTCAGCCCATCTCACTCAGCCTCTGGGAGCACTCCCATCACAGAGGACACAGGGGGTACAACATGAGGCCCTCCTCATCTGGGCTAGTTCCACAGCCACCATGTCCTCAGGCACCCTGGGACACTGGCTGCTTCTGCCCAGGCTCCTCTGAGCCCACGGCATCCCCGCGTACTTCCTGTCTTAAGGAGATTTCGGTTTCCACAGTTCTGAAGCAGCATAGCAGCTACTTGTATTCTACGGCGCACACGCCTGCCCACTCTGTGGCTTTGTACAGCCTTGCTGTTTCTTTTTTTTTTTTGGAACCAGGGATTGAACTCAGGGACACTCGGCCACTGAGCCACATCCCCAGCCCTATTTTGTATTTTATTAGAGACAGGGTCTCACTGAGTTGCTTAGGGCCTCGCTAAGTTGCTGAGCCTGGCTTTGAACTCGCAATCCTCCTGCCTCAGCCTCCCCAGTCCCTTGGATTACAGGCGTGCGCCACCATGCCCGGCAGCCTTGCTGTTTCTGATGCACCCATATCTTTGTCCTCAGTGCCCAAGACTCTTTCTGGAATGCACAGTCTCAGGGTGTGTGGCCTGGAGACTGAACCTTGCCAGGCAGGGCAGGGGAGAGTCCACCTGAAGCATGGTGTAGGAATGCTCCAGGAAGATCAACCAGGCTTGGTGGCCTCAGGTGTTGCTGCCATTCCTGGATGTTTTCCCAAAAGGAGTGTGTTGCAGAAAACAGATACTTACAGGTGCACTCCTGTAATCCCAGCAACTTGGAAGGCTGAGGCAGAAGAGTCACAAGTTTAAGGCCAGCCTCAGCAACTTAGCAAGGTCCCATCTCAGGTTGGGGGCTGGGGCTGTAGTTCAGTAGCAGAGCACCCTGAATTCAATCCTCAGTACTTCAAAAACAAGACAAGATAATGCACAGCATACTTTATGTGATGTAATCTGCACTGAAGGATGAAGCCAAACAGCAGGAAATGACAGCCAGGTCTTCACAGGCAAGATCAGCAGTAGTGCACACAGAAAGTGGATGAGCCCACACATCTCTGTGACCATGCCAGCAAGGACTCAGACTGTCTCTCAAGTCCCAGAGTTTGGGAACATGGAACTCTAGAAGGTGTGGGCAGGTGGGATATGGTAAAGAAAGTCCTGTGGAGGAGTAGCAGCAGAGCATGAGCTATGCCAGAGTGGCACAGATAACACCAGATCATGTGCAAGACCAGGAACCCCAAGGGGCAGGCATGCTCGGTGGGCAGCACATGGGATTGCCCTCATGGGCGCCTAGTTGCCTCCAGGTCACCCAAGGAGGCCGGTAGTCCAGGAGCCATGGCTGGGCAGCCTGGGTCTAGGTCCACCTCTGGCAGAGCAGAGGGCACCTTGACCTTCAGTAGCCTCCATGTCAGATGCAGGCATGTGGTTATCTTTATTTCCCTGGTGATCTCTTGGATGTCTCCTTGCGTTGTTTGGGGAGAAACAACAGACAAAACTTTATTGTTAGAAACTCTAACAAAACTTTATTAAATTTCCCAATATTTATGAATGCACATGTGTGCATGTGTGTGGCTAGGTTTGTATGCACAAGCACAGACTTGTGTTCATGTGTGCAAATGCACGGGTATATTTGTGTGCACATGTGAGCCTATGTACACTATGTATGTGATGTGTGTTCACACAAATGTGTACATGTGCATGTTTGGGGCATATATGTGATTGTGTGTGTATGTGTGCACATGTGTGCATGTGTGCAAGGGAGCTGCATATTTGTGTGTACATGCCTGTTTGTGTGCACGTGTGGGGTGTTCACATGCTCATGCACAGGCTGTGAATGCAGATGTGTGAGTTCACTGCGTGTTGGGTGCACATGACCGTGTGTGCATGTGTGTGAGTGTGTGCATGCTGTGGGAGGCAAGGAAGGCACAGGCTCTGATTTCTGGCTCTGCCGTTCCTCAGCCTCCTTTGTTGCCTCAGCACTTGTGTGAGTGGTGGAGACTTGAGAGGAGAATCGCACTCATGTTTGTTGGAATGATCAGTCTGCTTGTTTCATGTTCATCCCTCTGCCAGTGAACGTTTCTGGAGCATAGCTGTGTGCTGGGTGGGGTCCAGACAGGAAGCAGGCACATGTTCTCAGACTGTCAGCTAGGCTGCACAGAGGGAAGCCCTGGCCTTCACTGGAGGCCAGGCATTTCTGAGGCAGAAAGGTGGCTTACCACCTGAGCAAGATGGGTGGAGGAGAGGGAAGGGTGGGAGCAGAGGGTGGGAAGGCCAGGAGGGCTGTGCCAGGCTCCAGTGGGGAATGCATTACAAAGGGGCTGGAAGGAAGACTGGGAAAGCTGGGAAAGGAGTTGAAATTGGGTTTAGCAAGTTGCTTCGATTTTGGTCTGTAGACAGCGGACCAACTTGAATCGGGGAGTGCTAGTATCAGACCCCAACTCTCGTCTGGTGGCATCTGATTGATTTGATAGGCAGGGGCAGTCCTGAGGCTAAGCACCCTGGTGTACCCAGCTCCCTATAATGGCAACTAGGGTCCAACAGGTGAGCAAGCACCTTGGGTGAGGCCAGAGTGGGGGTTTCTCTTTCTTCCTTCTTCCAGAAGCATATTAGACATGACTTGGAACTGACTGGGCAAAGGGAACTACGTTGCAGGGGGGGAAGGTGGCAGAGGTGGCCAGGGTTGCTAGCCCTGGAGGAGGGTGTCCTTAGCTGGACCAGCAGGTTCCAGGGCACCATGCCCCTCAGGTTGCTGTGTTGGGAAAACAGAGGGGTCAGGGTTGAGAGAGACTTGTGGAGAGTGGCTCCAGCACTCATGGAGTGAGAGGGGCAGAGAGAGACAGGGAGGGAAGCCCAGGTGGGACCCACCAAACACGGGGCACAGTGTGCGCAGAGCAGGGGCGCAGTGTGGGCCTGTGGGTGTGGGTGTGTTCTACCTCTGCAGAATACTTGGGCTTCAGAAATTACCTTGGGACTGACACACCTGCTGGGGAGCTCCAGACACCAGGCCGAAGCAGCTGACCTGCCCAGCTGCACTCCCCGCCTCCATCAGTCCTGCTACATCCCCTTGTGCTGGGTGGGCGGGCGGGAGGGCGGCACCGTGCCTTTGTTGCCATAACCTGTGACGTTTCCTTTCCAGTTGCCGGATTCATTATAAGGATATGTACAGTTTGTTGCGTTGTATTGCGCCACCCGTTGGCTTAGGGAAGAACTGCCCTCGTAGGTTGGCCTACAAGGTTTGCAACTTCAGAGCCTCCATCCGACATACTTCCCTGCCGAATCGCAAACACAGCACACACTCCCTGCCTGGTTCGGGAATGATGACACCTCACCTCTCTTCCTCCTGCCCTGCCCTGCCCCGCCCCGCACTCTGGCCTCCTCGATGCTTTGGTTCCCTGTCAATCTCCCTGATCCCTCCAGCTGGCTGGGGGCAGGCAGCTTTTGGAGACAGTGCACAGAAAGCTTTCTGGCCAGGCCACGTCAGCCAGGACCAGCCGCTGGGTCGGCTCTGGGTCAGAGTCTTCTGCACCAGGGTGCAGCCGCCTCACCAGGGGTTTTCCTCCAGGCTCCTGAGGGTGGGCTGATGGTCAGATAGGCCGGAGGCTGAGGGCCCAGGGGAGGGAGCTCGGGCGCTAATAAACAGGAGCAGCTGCCCCTCTGGTTCCTGTGAGATTTCTAGGTCTCTGGGGGTGGGGGGGAGGGCAGAGGTAGAGTGGGGCCCAAAGACAAGCCCATCTGCATCACCTCTAGATGGATCTGCTCAGCACAGCGGAGGAGCCCCTGGGTCTGGAACGGTGGGAAGAGAGCACATTGGGGCAGACCCACCTGCCAGGAAGAGGCTAGGTCTGAACCTGCTGTGCCTCTGGGGCTCCAAGCCCAGGAGCAGGCACCCAAGGGCTGAGGGAGGCCCCAGGCCCAGTGGCCTCTTTGTTTGGGGAACACTCCGTCACCAGCCCCCAGACACCGCCCTGAGTCTGAGCCTTGGGTCCCAGGCCCCCCAGGAGGCTTGCCTGCCTGTTGGTCCGGACTTACACTGTCAGATGGTGCAAGAGTGGCACCAGGCCACGCCCGCCCAGCTGCTCCCCACCGCAGTCTCATCCCCTCCCAGCCCTGACCCCAGCAGCAGCCTTGCCCCGGTCGCCTCGGGCGTCTCTGGGCTTGGAGCAGGACTGGCCCCAGGGTCAAGTTTGTCTATAGAGCTTCCCGGCTCCCTGCCTACTTTCCTGTTTCGTCGTGGATGTTCTTCACTCTGGCCTCTGGTCTCACTCGGGAGCCAGTCTGACTGTGGTGGCCGTGGCGGTAGCTGCTGTGGCTCTCGGCCACAGTGGCGTCTCCACAGGACTCTGCCGCTCTTCCCGCATGGTGAAACAGCGCTTTCGGATTGGCCTTATCTGTGTTCCAAAAGAGTAAACCGGAAGTTCACAGCCCAAAGCCGCCCCGATGCAGCCCTCCCCCTCCATGTTCATTAGCTCAGATGTCACCCTGCCGCTGTCCTGCGTGGGGCTGGAGTGAGGAGTGAGGCTGGGGTGGGGCCGCAGGGTCCAGTCAAGCAGAGAGCCCTCACTTTGCCTCTTGGTTTTGGGCGTTTAACAGACACTGATTAACTGGATCTGTTTTCTTGTCTGCTTCCTCCCCTGCCCTGCTCCCTGCTCTGCCCCTCCTGCTGTGCCTCCTCCTGTGGACCACCCACTGTGCCTGGGCCTCTCTGGGACTGGTTTCCAGTGGGCGCATCAGTTACAATGACATGTTTGAGATGCTGAAACACATGTCCCCGCCTCTGGGGCTGGGGAAGAAGTGCCCTGCTCGAGTTGCATACAAGGTAGACCCTGAGCCTGCACCCCAGAGCTGTCTGTGCGGGGCTGGCCTGCGGGGCCTTCAGCCACAGGGCGCTCGTGGGCTCTCCTGTCTGCTTCCTCAGGGCTTGCTGGCTGTCTGCACCCGGCTGCCTCCCTGTCCCTGTCTTCTCTACCCCACTCCCTCTCTGCTCCCTTCCCAGACAAAGGGACATGGCCACCACCATGTCTCTGTACTGGCCCAAGGTTCACAGTGCTGGCTGCCCCCTCTGCTGACAGCCCCAGAGAGGCTCAGGAAGACGGAACCAGAGCCCACCTTACGCCCTGCCCTTCCTCCTTCCCTTCCCTCCCCAGGAATGAGGGAACAGACCAGTTTCTTGTACAGAGGTTATTTTTATTCTGGGCTCAGAGCCACCGTGGTTGCCCTGTTCCTAGGCCCTGGTGTGGGTGAAGTCGTCGGGCCCTCAGGTCGGCCCCGGTGTAGGTGGGGACTGCAGGACCTCTGGTGCTTCTGCACACCTGCCGGCCTTGCTCACCAAGTGCAGGTTCCCAGCCAGGCTGCAGTCTCCAGGGGCTCCCTGGGCTCCCTGGTGGGAGGGAAGCACTCTGGTGTCAGAGGAGAAAGTTGTAAGGGGCATTTGCCATCATTCTTGGGGTCTTAGCAGCCACTGCAGGAGCAGCACATTCTCCAGGCCTGGAGTCAAGGTGGCCGCGCTGTAAGGAAAGGATGGACCGAGGGTGCCTCCCGGCTCCCCCTGGGGCTGGGCAGGCCAAGCTTCCTCCCCCTGCTCATGCCACTGTCAGTCACCCACCCATCCCAGGAGGGGCCCCGCTGCTTTCAGCAAACAGGGGTGGCCTGTGTCTCCCTCTGTCCGAGGGAGCTTCCCACAAGAGATCCCCTAATTCTCAGGAATCTCCTGTCCACCCTGCCTCTGTGCCCATTCCAGATCTTCATCTGCCACCTGACGCAGAGCAGCTGTGGTGCTGAGCAGCCCCTCCCAGCCACACACAGATGCCCCTGGTGTCTTCCGCGGCCCCTCCCCTACCCCTGACTCGCATGTGGGTTGTGCCTGCCAGAGGCCCTGCATGCCAGGCTACAGCTGTGACCCCAGGAGGGAGAGCTCTGTCCACATCAGCGCTGTCAAGCTGGGTAGCAGGTTGTGAGGCCCTGCCCAGCCTTGCCAGCTGACTCTGAGGTTCTGGGTGTGGTGAGACCATGGGAGGCTTCAGGGTGGGAATGAATGGCCAGGGGAGCTGGGGAGACAGCTGACACCTGTTCGCCTTGACTTTGCCCCTCGGGGGCTGGGGCAGGCAGTGGGATCCCTGGTGAGGGCAGCCCTCGAGTGCCCTGGACGGAGCTCTCCTCTCTTGGAAACCATCTGCTTGCTCCTCTTTCACTCCCATCCCGACTCCCCTCCCTGGGAGAGGAATTCCTTGGCCTCTCGCACTGCCATCGGTGCTGGTCTGCAGGGACGCCATGCTCTGGGAAGTAGGTTTCTCCTGGTGAGCAGCACACGTGCTGTGTGAGGTCCTGACACCATGGCTGGATGTGCCAAGTGGGGCTTTGCCAGCATTCGGGGGACAAAGTCTGGCTTGTGTCTTCAGTCCCCCTGCCCCGCCCTGCCTCTGTCCTACTGAGGTCTCAGGATGCAGGGCCAGGATGCTGGGGACAGGGCTGTGTGGCCTTCCGCAGGGAAGGGGCTAAGGGACTATGCTGCCAGAGGGTGCACACCCCAGCAAGGAGCTCCTGTCTCCAGCCCCCATCACATGCCGCGGACGGAGGGGTCAGATGCTTGTGGCACCCATGCAGCGAGTCTCCCCCGATGCACCCGATTCCCCATTTCTCCTCTAGGCCTCCTCAACTCTCAGGGCCTGAGGCTCCGATCAGCTGTGGGCCTAGCCCGGAGGACCAGATTACAGACGTGCCTGTCTGCAGCTGCTCTGCCCTAAGAACCAGAAGGAAAGGGCCCTCTCGATTGGGGGGTGGGGCAGAGTGTTCCTTGCCACCCAGGCTGTGGCTGGAGGAGCTGGAGGCTCTATGCAGTGCCTTCTGTTCTGGGTCCTTCCAACTGGAAGGGGCTGGTCTTGAGGGCTGCCTTGAACCAAGATGTTCTCTGCCTTCCAGTGGCACTGAGCGTGTCTTCCCAGGCCCTGGCTGGGTGGCAAGAGGTAGAGCCCTGCTGGGCCTGAGTTAAAGCCACCCGTTGAGGGATGCTCACTACTGGCTGGGTCACTCAGGGCCATCTGAATAGCCAGCTGTGGAGGGAGGAGGTGAGATGGCAGAGTGAAGGACAGGAGCCCCCCTCCTGTGAACCATCCTAGAGGCCTCAGTCTTAGACCCTCCTCAGCCAAGGCCACAGTCCCTTTTTCTATCTTAGGTGGTGGACAGAGATCCCTCTGGCTGAGGGTGTCCCTGTTCTTCCCAAGGGCCCTGGCTCCTGGCCTGGCCCCACATCCTTATTCGAGTTCCTGCTTTCCTGCAGCCAGGAGAATCCTTAGCTCAGATGAGGGTAGGCCCAAGGGTGAGTGTGAATGCTGGCAAAACTCCCATCCACCCAGACTCGCTTGGCCCAGCACCTGCAGGGATCACCTCAGAGGACCCAGCAGGCCTCCATGGACTCTGAGCACTGCATAGTCCTGGGGTGGGGTGACCCCACTGCACCTGGCCCTGACGTGCCCCCACTCGTCCCCAGCGCCTGGTTCGAATGAATATGCCCATCTCCAGTGAGGACATGACCGTGCACTTCACATCCACGCTGATGGCCCTCATTCGAACTGCACTGGAGATCAAGCTGGCCCCAGGTAGGTGAGGTCTCAGGAGGGAGGGCAGACCGTGACCCCCGCTCAGAGAGCCAGCCCCAGGTGACGTGCAGGGAGAAGGGCAGCGGCTCTGTGTAGAGGGACGGCGGCACCACGCAGCAGCTCTAGCTCCTGGTGGTGTCTGTGCGTGGGCCTGGAGTGACCCGTCCTCAGGCAGCGGGCCAGGGCCCAGTGAAGTGGAATAGCCTACCCATGCCACTCTGAGCCAGCAGTGGTAGCAGACATGGTCCCGCCCAGGCTGTGTGTGCCCTCTGCTCCTTCCCCTTCACCAACAGCCTGGAGCCACCAGAGGGTCCTGCTGCCCCTGCCCTGCCCTGCATCTCAGCCTGGGCTCAGTCCTCTCTCGCTCTGAGGCCTGAGGCCAGTCGCCTCACACCAGCTCTCACCATCCCCTCAGGGACATCGCACATACTCTGGTTTTTGGCTTGTGGACTTTTCCCTCTATGGGGTTACTTGTATCAATTTCTGTTTCCTTTAAAGACTTCTGCTTTTTCCTCTCTGTTTCCTTCCTTCTTAGTAGGCCAGCTCCCTGTGCTGGTCTCTGCTGTCTGATTCTCCTTCCCAGTCCATGGTTGGGCTCATGCCCTGGTCTTTGCTGGGTCGGTGTCCTGTTGGGGAACCCAGAGGTTGGTTCTCAGTGCTCACCTTGGGGCCCTGTCCGCAGCCTTCCTCCATTCCCACTCCCTTCCGTTTGAAACCTGTCGCATCTCTCATCTTCTCTTACCCCCGACTCTTGAGTGGCAGCTATGCCTCAAAGCGTTCTCGAAAGCAAGCATCCTCTCCACTTGCTCCTTCACCACCTCACCTATTCCCAGGGCTTGGCATATCAGGGATCGAGTCTTGTATTTTGGTCTACCTGAGTGTCCCTGAAGTTACGGTGTCACCTGGAAGCCCAGCCCATGCTGCACAGTTGACTCCTGTGATCTCAGCTCCAGGCCTCACAACCTCCTGGCCTCTTCAGTGGAGACCTGTTCCTCTGCTTCCTATCCAAACATTGGCATTTTCTCCTTATTTCATTTTTGGATTCGTGTCTGATGTCATATCTTCTTGAGTCTGCCTTCAGAATATGTCCAGAGCGTGCTTGCTTCTGTCTCCCCGACAGCTGCCAACGTTTGATGTGTTGCCACAGCCTATTTGAGCTGATCTGCATCTGCCCTTCAACATAACAACGTGAATGATCAGGGAAAAACCAGTACAGTTGATGGGCCTCTTCTTCCTCTGACAAAGAAGAGAGAAGCTGCAGATGACCACTGTGAGGAACAAAGAGGGCATCACTGTGGACCCTGTGAAAGGACAGCAGCGGAACGTCACAGCTCACATCACGCCAATAAGTCCAACAGCTTAGGTGAAACGGGAAAAGTCCTCGAAAACAAACTACCATGCTCCTTCAAGAATATGTAACGTCATACTGTCTGTGTTTAAAAAAGTGATAGCAGCCTTCCAACAGGGAAATTCCAGACCTAGATGGTGTCACTGGTCAAATCTACTGTCCATTTAGTGAGAAATGTTTAGACTTTGGCTAATCCTATAGGCTCCTCCAGAAGATGGAAAAAGAAAGGGTATTTCCCATCCTATTTTAAATGAGCCTTACTTTGATACTAAAACCAATGATGTGACACAAAAATAAATTTACAGACCCATATGCCTCATGAACAGAGATATAGAAATCTTCAACACAACTTTATCAAACAGAATCTAGCACTACATCAAAGAAGCCAATGCATAATGATATAGTGGGGGTTTATTGCAGGAATGCAAGGCTGGTTTGGTGTCCACAACTCAATGAATGTAATTTACCATATCAAACAGTTAAAACTATGTTATCAGTAGTCACAGAGAAAAAGCACTTGACAAAATTCAGTATTAATTCACAATAAAAATTTCTATGTAAGCTCAGAAAGAAATCTCCATCAATCCTATCATATCACCCTGCAGATATGATAAAGGATATCTGCGGGAAAACTTCGGCTAGTGCCATATTTAACAGAGAAAGACAGATTCTCCCCTCCTAGGAACAGGGTTGAAGCAAAGACCTGCAGTTAGCACCCATGCTCCGTGTGTTACTTGAGGTCTCAGCCACTGTGCTAAGGCAAGAAGAAAAGTGAGAGCAAGAAATGGCAGTCTCTGTGTTCTCCACATGGACATGATCACCTGAGCAAAAAACCCCCCAAAGAATCTATTGTAAAAGTTGGTGAAACTGGTGAATGTAACAGGCTCCCAGGAGGCAAGGCCAGTATACAAAGGTCGTTGTGCGTCTCTGTGCTGTCAGTGAGCAGCTGAAATGGAAGCAGAGGGCCCATGAAAGTAGCACAACAACCACGAATCACTTAGAATCTTCGTGCAGGATGCATGTACTATCGATCTGAAAACATTCATAAGAGGAATTGGAAAACTTAAAGAAATGGAGCATCCTGTGTGATGTTCATGGATGTGAAGACTGTGTTGCTGGGAGATCAGTTCTCCCTACGTTAATCCTTAAAATTAATAGGCTTCTTGGTAATAATTTACAAATCAAGTCCAAAGTTTATGAGAAAAACAAAAGAACCTGAATGATAGTTTTCAAAATGAAGAAGAGTTCAAAACTTGCCCTTTTCCACAGAGCAGACTCGACCCAGGTGTGGATGAAAGGGTGGGACACAGAACTGTGGGCAGGATAGACTCACTCGTACGGCAGCTGATTCTCAACAAAGTGGCAGAGGCAGTTAAAGGGGAAATGATCATCACCCCAACAGGTGCTTGCTGGAAGAATCAGACGGCCACCTGCAACGTGAAAACCATCGACTCACACCGTCTCGTCTGCTCAGGCTGCCTGCACGCGACCCCACAGACTGGGAAGCCAAAGCACAGACAGTCCCTTCTCGTAGTTCTGGAGACTGTGAGATCCAGAGCCAAGTGCAGGCAGGGTGGGCTTTGTTCTGGGGCCTCTTCCTCTGGTGTGCAGGCGGCTGTCTTCTGGTCATCTCATGGCCTTTCCTCTACGCGAGGTGAGAGAACAGAGCCCCTCTCTCTGGGGTCTTTCTATAAGGGACACAGACCTTCTGGGCTGGGCCCTGTCGTAGGCCCTCATGTAGTGCTAATCACCTTGTGACAGGTCTCACCTTCCAGGTGAGGCTTATTCCTGTGAGTTTTTGGGAAAACAATTCAATCCATAGCACTTGAAATGGGCCATGACCAATGTAGAATCTCAAATTATAAAACTTATGGAAAAAAACGTTGGCACCTTTGAGTTAGGCAAAGATTTCTTAACACACAAAATACATCAACCATATGAGAAACAAGTTGATAAACAACTTCATTAAAATTAAAACTTTTAGGTTGGGGACATAGCTCAGTGGTAGAGCTTGCCTAGCATGTGTGAGACCCTGGGTTCAATCTCTACCATTGTAAAAAAATCATCTGATTTCCAAAATTAATCTCAGCAACTCAGGAAGCTAAGGCAGGAGGGTCCTGAGTCCAAGGCCTGCCTGGGCATCACAGTGAGACCCTGTCTCAAAAATATAAAACTTTGCTCTTCCAAAGATATTTAAGGGACTGGGGATGGAGCTCAGCAGGTGAGCACTTACGTTATTATGTGCAAGGCCCTGGGTTCCATCCCCAGCACTGCCAAAGAAGAAAAAGATATTTAAGAAAATGAAAAGACAAGCCTCAGACTTAGCGAAGATATTTTCTTAATGCATATCTGATATAAGGATGTATCCATAACTTATTAAAAAAGTCACAATAAAAAATACCATCCTTCATAGAAATAGAAAAAGCAATCATGAAATCCATTTGGAAAAATAAGAGACCCAGAACAATCAGAGCAATGCTTATCAAGAAAAGTGAAGCAGGGCTGGCCGTGGTGGCGCACGCCTGTAATCCAAGTGACTTGGGAGGCTGAGGCAGGAGGATTGCGAGTTCAAAGCCAGCCTCAGCAACTTAGCGAGGCCCTAAGCAACTCAGTGAGACCCTCTCTAAATAAAATACAAAATAGGGCTGGGCATGTGGCTCAGTGGCCAAGTGTCCCTGAGTTTAATCCCTGGTTCCAAAAAAAAGTGAAGCAGGAGGCATCATAATCCAGAACTTAAACTATACTACAGAGCCATAGTAACAAAACAGCAAGGTATTGGCACCAAAATGGACATGCGGACCAATGGTGCAGAACAGAGGACACAGAGGAAAACCCACATAAATAGTTATCTCACACTAGAAAAAGGTGCCAGAAAACCCTCATTGGAGAAAAGATAGCCTCTTCAACAAATGGTGCTGGGAAAACTGGAAATCCGTATGTAACAGAATGAAACTAAACCCCTACCTCTCACCCTGCACAAAACTCAGCTCAAAGTGGGTCAAAGACTGAGGCACTAGAACAGAGACCCTGAGCCTAACAGAAGAAAAAGTAGGCCCACATCTTCATCATGTCAGCTTATGACCTGACTTCCTTAACAAGACTCCTGAAACACAAGAAGTAAAATCAAGAATCAATAAATGGAATGGATTCAAACTAAAAAGCTTCTTCACAACAAAGGAAGCAATCAATAATGTGACGAGAGAGCCTACGGAATGTGAGAAAATCCTATCACACACATCTCAGATACAGCACTAATCTCCAGGATATATAAAGAACTAAAAAAGCTCGACACCAAAAAAACCCAAATAACCCATTCAATAAATGAGTTAACGAACTGGACAGACACTTCACAGAAGAAATAGGATGTCAACAAATATATGAAAAATGTTCAATATCTCTAGCAATTAGAGAAATGCAAATCAAAACTACTCTTCACTGCAGTCACAATGGCAATTATCAATAATACAAGCAATGGTAAGTGTTGGTGAGCATGTGGGGAGAAAGGCACACTCATACACTGCTGGTGGGACTGCAGATTGGTGCAGCCACTAAGGAGGTCCCTCAGAAATCGGAATGGAACCACCATTTGACCCAGCTATCCCACACTTCAGTTTATACTCAAAGGACTTTAAATCAGCACACTACAGTGACACTGCCACATCAATGTTTATAGCAGCTTAATTCATAATAGCCAAACTATGGAACCAACCTAGATGCCCTTCAACAGATGAATGGATAAAGAAAATGTGGTATATATACACAATGGAATATTATTTAGCCTTAAAGAAGAATGAAGTTATGGCATTTGCAGGTAAATGGATGGAGCTGGAGAATATCATGCTATGTGAAATAAGCCAGTCCCCCAAAACCAAAGGCTGAATGTTTTCTCTAATATGTGGATGCTAATTCACAATAAGGGGGGCACTATGGAAAAATAGAGTTACTTTAGATTAGGTAGAGGGGAGTGAAGGGAGGGGTGGGAATACAGGGATAGTAGAATGAAGGATAGTAGAATGAATCAGACATCACTATCCTATGTGCATGTGTGCACATGGCTGGTGTGATTCTACGTCATGTACAGCCAGAGGAAGGGAAGTCATACTCCATTTGTGATGTGGCAAAATGCATTCTACTGTCTTAAATAGCTGATTAGAACAAATAATAAGAAAAAAAAACAACAATCACCCTGATAGAAAAATGGACAAGGGCATGGACAGGGAATTCCTAAACTTGCATAAAGAGGTGCTGATTAGAAGAATTAAGAATTTTACATGTAAGACTACCAAAGGTCTTGGCAGTGTGATGATAATACTGAGGAGTATGCACAGTATGAGGAAATGTGAACTTCGGAATACTGTTAAAGGAAGCCTTTACAATGTTTCTGTGGGGCAGTTTGGTGCTATGCTAATGACAAATAGACATGCTGATAATAAAAACTGTGAAATCGCAAACGAACAAACAAGTCATCATAAGGCAACCCGTCAAGCTTGGGGGTTAGGCCATAATCTCCAAGTTCAAGGCCAGCCTGGGTAACTTAGCGAGGTTCTGCTTCAAAGTAAAAAATGAAAAGGACTGGGAACGTGGCTCAGTAGTAGAGTGCGTGCTTAGCGTGCCCAGGCCCCGAGTTCAATCCCAAGCACATGCGTGCGCACGCATGCACACGTACACGAAAGAAAAAGAGGAGAAGACCCCAGTCATGGTGGGTGGTGGTGGAATATGTGGACAGACGCTTCAAGGACGACGCATGAAAGCACATGCACGTATAAAGACCTAATTGGAAAAATCGAAAATAAAATGACACTACCTGCCATTATAATGACTAAAATTCTTTTAAATGACAGTATTAAGCAAGGCAACTGAAATTCTTATGTGTTCCTGGGAAGAATTTAAAATGTTTCAGCCCTTTGCCAAACAGTGTGCTGATGCTTAGGTGGCTCAGCCTTTCCACTTAGGAGATGAAAACCTGCATGCCGGTGTTTATGGCTTTCTTCACGATTGCCCCGAACTGTAAACAGCCCGCCTGTCCGTCAGCTGCAGATGGATGAATACACCAACACTTTGGTGCAGTGAAGTAAAAATCAGTGCAAGCATCATCAGGAGTCTCAGACATCCTGCAGGGTGAGATGTCGGGTGCTCACCTGACGCTCCGAAGGAGGCAGAAAAGCGGGACTCAAACACAGCAACCAAGGACTGACTGCCTGGAGCTCGGCGGCTGGGGCGTGGGCTGTTGTGTGTCTTGGGCAGGGTGATGAGTGCATTCATCCAGAGGCAGAACGGCACACCACAAGGATGGACGTAGGGACGCGAATCGGGCCTCCATGAAGCTGGGGGTAAAGAAGCCTGAACCACTGCCCCCCCACCCCCGCCCCGCACACTGCCTTGCTGGCACGAAGGCCTCTGTACCTGTGGGTCCCTTTCTGCCCTCAGGGTCACACATGCACACCGCCGTCCTCGTGGGAGCCTCCTGGCCATCCTGTCCAATACTTGGCCCTCTGCAGACTCCTTACCTCTTTCACTGGCTCTCCCTGTCCTTGGCCCTTCTCACTACCCGGTGGACTGGATCTCTTTACTTTCCGCTACTCTTCTGCAGTACAGAGTGCAAACTGCAGAAGGGTAGTTTTTGTTTCATTTTCTGATTTTTTTTGTCCTGACACTAAAAACAGTACCTGAGATCTAGTGGGTGCTCAGTAAGAGCTGAAGGAGTGGATGAGTGAGTGGAATGTTACTGTGTCCCTTCTGGATTCCTGTTGCTCCCCCCACCTGTGCAACACGTGTGCACACACAGGAGCACACATGTACAGCACACACACACGTGCAGTGAAGGCACCACAGCACACGTGCGCACACGTATAGCACACATGCGTGCATTCAGCACACTGCACACAGTGCGCTGCACAAAAGTGCACACACATGTACACATGTCCAGCACGTGCAGCACAATACACAAGGCACACGTGTAACACACAGCATACACATGCACACAATGCACACACATGTATATAGGCAACACACATGCAAAAATGCACATGTGCAGCACACAGGCAGCACACTGCACATGTGCAACACAGCACACACATGCAGCACACCACAGTACAGGCAGCACTGCACACACAGGTGGGGCACACATGCAACATGCAGTGCACCACACACAGGTAGCACGTGTGCACACAGGTGTAACACACGCACACACGTGCAGCGCACATGCACAAGGCACACATGTCACACAATGCATGGGCAGCGCGCACACACACACACACACACACACACACAGGTGCCCGCTGGCTGGGTGCTTTCCAGGTAGCTCTGGCCAGCCTCTACACTGGTGCTTCTTCCTACTGTGCCTTTTTCTTCCTGCACCCTCTGCATTCTGTCTTCCCCCTATGCCATGCCTTCCTCTGCCTTCCCCAGTTCTGCCTGAGGATTGCTTCTAACGTCCGTCTTCCTCCCCTTACCCTTGCCCAGCTGGGGCAAAGCAGCACCAGTGCGATGCAGAGCTGAGGAAGGAGATCTCCTCTGTGTGGGCCAATCTGCCCCAGAAGACCCTGGACTTGCTGGTGCCGCCCCACAAGCGTGAGTGGGAGGGCAGGACATGCCCCATCCCGCTGAGGCAGGGAGGGAGAGGCAGGGCAGAGGTGGGCTTCTCCCCTGGTACCCCCAGCAGGGACACTAGGTGGCCCAGGGACTATGGGAGGTGGTCTGTGGTCCCCCTAGCGTGAGAATGTGCTGCAGGACATTCAGGGAAGGGCAGAAGGAATCCTAGTCAGGGGTGTGAAGGAGGAGTGTTTAGTTTGGAGGGCCCTCGTGTGGCAAAGGTGGGGGCATATCAGACCCACACCAGGTGGGACAGCTGCTGTATCTGGAGGGTGCAAGGCTGATCGAGCTCCTGTGGCCTGCGAGTCCCACGCCTGGGGATATTTCTAGGAGTCCATGTAGGGGGCGCCACTCTGCCCACGTCTTCTGTGCTCTTTCTCCTCCAAACCTCCGCCTCTGAGTCCCCTCGTCACCTGCTCTTCTCTCTAGCTGATGAGATGACGGTGGGGAAAGTCTATGCAGCGCTGATGATATTCGACTTCTACAAACAGAACAAAACCACAAGAGATCAGATTCACCAGGCTCCCGGAGGCTTGTCCCAGGTACCTGGCTCCAGGACTCCAGGAGGCAACGCTCACGCCTGCAGGCCCTGCCCCTGGGGGCTGCAGCGGGGAGAGCCACACTCTCCTTAGAGAAAGTGAGCAGCGGGAGGAGGCCCCACCCCAGCTTCCTCTTGCATGAGCTGCTGCCTGGTGGCATCATGGAGCTCCTGAGCTGGAGAGCTGCTCTTCAGGGGCAGAAGAAAAGGGAGCTGAGGACGAGGCTCTGGGTGACCTCCCTCTTCTGTGATGGACAGTGGCAGGAGGACGCGAAGTGTCCCAGGAGGGTTTTCAGCAGGTGGAGGGAGAGCCTGCTGTCCTGTGCACAGTCAGGCCAACGAGGTCCATGCGGACAGGCCAGTGTCACTGCGGTGCTGCACCCGGCTCTGACTGGGGAGGTTTGGAGCTCATCCTATGGTGCTGTCACAGCCACGTCTTCAGTGGGCACATGGAGGCTCTGTCTGGAAAGTTCTGTGCTTGCACAGTTTCCCAGGGCACTTGCCAGACCTTGGATGGGACACCTGGGGTTCATCCCATACCCCTTCCGAGGCATGGCAGATGCACGCACCCCAGAGCGCAGGCAGCGGTCCTGCGGCTGACGGGGATGAAGCGGCTCTGCTGTCTGCAGTCTGTCTGGCCCCTGACTTGTAGGGAGGGACCCTGGCTCTGAGAAGTGATGAGCTTTCCTGAGCCACGCATGGGGTGGGCCTGGAGGACATGACCTTTTTTGGATATAAGGTAGAAGAGGGAAAGCAAGGGACCCTGCACTGTAGGACAGGGAGTTCTGAAGAACTGTGCCTGGATGGGAACTGGCCTCCGTCACATCCACCTGCAAGTTCTGTGAGGGCTTGTCAGGGTCCACCAGGCCACCCCTCAGAGCAGTCCCTCCTGTGCCCTTCACAGATGGGCCCGGTGTCCCTGTTCCACCCTCTGAAGGCCACCCTGGAGCAGACACAGCCAGCTGTGCTTCGAGGAGCTCGGGTTTTCCTTCGGCAGAAGAGCTCGACCTCCCTCAGCAACGGAGGGGCCATGTGAGTGCCAGCTGCAGGTTGGGTGGGCCTCGGGACCCAGAGCCAGTGGGAGAGGAAGCAGGACTCCGTTTCTTCATGCTCCTGGCTTACACTTCCTGCTGGCCTCAGAGTTGCCCCCTGAGGCTCCTGAGGGGCTCACTGGGAACCTTGATGGACCCGGGATGGGAGCCTCTGGGTCCTTGGCTTCAGGGACTGGCCCCCGGTCACTCGCCCACTCCACTGAGGGTGCAGCCAGATGCCCTCTGGTGTGTTGCAGGAGGCCTAGTGGAATCATCACAGGTGGTTCTCCTCCCGCCAGGCGTGTGGGTGGACTCCTAGGCGAGCTCCGGAGGCTTCAGGCAGGCAGCATGGAGCTACTGCCTGGGGCAGCTTGGCCACAGTGCTGCGGTCTCTCCTCAGCTTCTGCTAGGTGGCTAAAGACCACCGGAAGCTGTCATCCCCATGGGAGCCCACCCTCCCATCTGCCTGTCCGTGTTCTCTCCTCCTGGTCCCAGATGTTGTCTGAGATCCCTGTTTGGATTGACTTTCCAGGATGTTGTATTTCTACACAGAGTGGGCATGTCTTTTATGTCACCTGACTCTCGCCTCATCACTCGGTGACAGGCCCCCAGCCCATGTGCTGTCTTCTTCCCCCTAGGGGTGGGCAGGCTCCACCAGGCAGGGCTCCTGCAGGCTTCCTGGACAGCAGGCCTGGGCACATGAGGGGTGTGCTGCCCATCCTCTGCCATGGCCAGGGCCCCAGCTGCCTCACGCTGGCCCACAAGTGGTAGGCCCCAGGATGCAGACCACGCTGGAACCTGTGCTCCTGCCCCATGGGCGGGTCCTAGTGACCTGAGCACTGTGCGCAGGCCTGTGTCCAGTCTGGGGCAGTGCAGAGGAGGAAGTGGGGTGCAGGCCATAAGGAGGGGCTGTCCGGGCCCAGCACAGCCTGCAGCACCTTCTACAGCCCCTTGCTGCAAGTGGGTGGGGGCTTCAGGTTAAACAGACGATTCTGAGCATGTTTGTGTGTGAGAGTACGTGTCACTGTGTGAGGGTGGGTGTATAAGTGTGTGGGTAGGAGTGAGAGAACTTGAGTGTGCAAGAGCATATGTGAGTGTGTACGTGTGCCAAGGACATGTGTCTGTGTGCGCATGTGTGTTTGGGAGAGGGTGTGTGCATGTGTGTGCATGTGGGAGAGAGTGTGTGGATGTGTGTGTGCATGTGGGAGAGAGTGTGTGGATGTGTGTGGTGTGTACTGCGCATGTGTGTGCGTGGGTGCTGGGGTGTGCCTCCCTGGAGTGTGGGGTGCCTGGCCTCTCGGGCTGCTCTGGGCGGGGGATTGGCAGCAGTGCCTGCGGGTCCATCCCTGCTGGCAGATGTGGGTCTAGGCAGGTGAAGGAGCCCTGAGCTCACTGGTCAGTGTCGACCTCCCGTGTGCTTGACCGCGGGTGCCAGGCCTGGGTCCAGCCCAGCTCTTCTCCCAGTGCCACCCTCCAGGTTTGCCCTCACACCCAGCATTGGAGGGCACCCTGGGGAGATGAATTCCACCCAGAAACCCTGCTGGGCAGGTCTGGCCTGTTGTCAGTACCGCCACTGTGGCCTACCAGGCTGGTGCCCTGCACTGAGCTCAGTGCGACCCATGCTGCGGACGGGGACAGGATCGTCAGTGCACACAAGCTCACCCAGCAGAGCAGCGCATGGTGAGGACAGGGCAGGAGTGAGCAGACAGCAGAAAGGTGGCAGGGCCTCAGGCTGGGGTCAGGGGGCTCAGGAACTGCCACCACGGGGACCTGGGGAGGAAAGCCCAGGATGAGCCCTGGGGCCAGCAGGGAGCAGCCCTGCACCCATTTCACAGGTGAGCCCCTTGTGGGGTTGAGGAACATGCTGACTCCCCTGGACCAGGAAGTGACAGGCACAGGCTTCCCTCGGAATGAGCACTGTGGGCCTTCTCTGCCCTGGAGTCCCCAGCTCTGACCCACGCTGGTCCAGTGCTCTGCGAGGGGCCTGCACTTGGCTCCAGCATGCATAGCCACACGGGACGCCTGTGCTGGGGGGGGCTCATTCCAACCAGGGAGAGAGGTGAACCCCTGGCCTTGCTGGGGTAGCCAGTGGGGTTCCTGGGTGGGCATTCTGCAGCTGTGGTCTGACCCTGCAGAGCATCCCTCTTCTCTTCTGCAGACAAACCCAAGAGAGCGGCATCAAGGAGTCTGTGTCCTGGGGCACTCAGAGGACCCAGGATGCGCTCTGTGAGGCCAGGGCCCCCCTGGAGCGCGGCCACTCAGCAGAGATCCCTGTGGGGCAGCCAGGAACCCTGGTGAGCCCTCCCTGGAGGGGTATGTGAGACGGGGTGGGGGTGGTGAGACAGTGCCTCATGAGATGTGACTCGGAGGCTGCTGTCCCCAGGCTGCAGATGTCCAGATGCAGAACATGGCGCTGAGGGGCCCTGATGGGGAGCCCCAGCCTGGGCTGGAGAGCCAGGGCCGCGCAGCCTCCATGCCCCGCCTGGCAGCAGAAACACAGGTGAGTCACCTGGGAGGGGTCTGGGCCAGGGTGAGGATGAGCAGGGGCCTTACCTGTGAGTCCTTTGAATGAGGAGACCTAGGGGTGAAGAGAGGCAGGGTCCCCAGGCAGCCCCCAGAGGCTCCGTGGTGGCCCTTGCAGCCTGGACATGGCAGCTGCAGTGTCTTCCGGGACGCTGGGCCCCACAGGGCAGTCCACCACTTGCACATGCTCAGCCTTCTCGGGGGAATGCAAAGGGCTTGATCCCCAAGCTTGGTCCTCCCCAGGTCCGCACCCTGCACCCTCTGTCAGTGCTAGCGGGGTGCCTGCTCCTGACCTCTGCCCTCCCTGGACTGCACTGTGGCCCCACAGTCACCCCACAGTCACCATCCAGGAAATGACCCACCTGTCCTGGCCCCTGAACCCTCTTTCCTTTCTGGACCCCTGGGTCTGGGATTCATTTGATTAGGTAGCAGGATACCTGGCTCAGGGGGCTGAGGGTCTGTGTGCACCTTGGGACAGGCACCTTTCCAAGGACACAGAGGGGTCAACTTGGAGGACTTCGGGCGCCCCACTTCCTCCTTGACATTCGGGTGCCCAGGCTGTGTTCCTCCTCCCTGCTTCCCGTGTTCCTTCCTGGGACTCCTGGTTCTAGCCATCTGGTGTGGACTCTGTTTTTTTTTTTTTTTTTGGAACCAGGGATTGAACTCAGGGACTCTCGGCCACTGAGCCACATCCCCAGCCCTATTTTGTATTTTATTTAGAGACGGGGTCTCACTGAGTTGCTTAGGGCCTCGCTAAGTTGCTGAGGCTGGCTTTGAACTCGAGATCCTCCTGACTCAGCCTCCCAAGTCGCTTGGATTACAGGCGTGCGCCACCACGCCCGGCTTGGACTCTGTTCTTGACCTGGTCTCCTCTGCCCTCTGCAGTGTCCCTCCTCATGGTGTCACCTACCCCAACCCAGTACTCACCTGACCCTCCTCATCCTTTCCTCCTGCTGCCCTCGCCTCTTCTCACCCCGATGCCTGTGGTGGGAGGTGGCGGTGCCCGAGCCCCACAGGGAGGGCCCCTTTCCAGTGCAGCCTTGGAGGCAGCCTCTGGGGCCAGCCTCTCAGACCAGGGCCTCGGCAGCTGTGGGGTCCGCTTGGGATTCTCCAGCTCAGCCAGCAGGCATCTGGGACTCCCAGCTGGTTCCTTCTGATGGATCTGGGCTGCTCCTCTGCCCCGTGCCTGCCTTACCTGCCAGGCCCAGGCCGTCCACCTCCCTGTCCTTGTTCCTCACCTGCAGCCCGTCCCTGACGCCAGCCCCATGAAGCGCTCCATCTCCACACTGGCCCAGCGCCCCCACGGGACCCACCTCTGCAACACCACCCTGGACCGCCCTCCCCCCAGCCAGCCACCCCATCATCACCACCATCGCTGTCACCGCCGCAGGGACAAGAAGCAGAGGTCCCTGGAGAAGGGGTCCAGTCAGGCTGCTGACACGGATGGCGGTGTGTGTGGAGGGGCGTGGGGTGCCTGTTATGGGGCTGTAGCTTGATTGGGGGTCCCCACAGCCCCCAAGAACGCTCTTCCTTGGTGTCCTTCATGGCCCCCAAACCGGCTGGAGCAGGAGAGGGAGTGAGTCCTGGGTCTGGGGACCAGGCAGGACCACATGCCCACCCCCTTCTCTTCCCCAGCACCGCTGAGGTGTGTCCTGCTGCCTGCGGGGACGGGTCTGGAGCAGGGTCTCCCTGCCTCTGCTGGGCTCGGCGGAGCTGACTTCTCCTCTTCCTGGCCAGCACCCAACAGCCTGCCCGCGGGAGAGGGGCCCACGGGCTGTCGGCGGGAGCGGGAGCGCAAGCAGGAGCGGGGCCGGTCCCAGGAGCGGAGGCAGCCCTCGTCCTCGTCCTCTGAGAAGCAGCGCTTCTACTCCTGTGACCGCTTCGGAGGCCGCGAGCACCCTCAGCCCAAGCCCTCCCTCAGCAGCCACCCCACATCTCCAATGGCTGGGGAGCCCGGACCTCCGCCACAGGTAAGTGGCAGGGTGGCGTGGGCCCTGCCAGCTCCTTCCCCGAGGGCCTGACTCCCACTGCCTCCTGCTGCTCAGCCCAGCCTGCACTCCAGCCCTGTCCCTGGGAGGTTCCATCCCCTGGGCGGGGGCGGGGGCGGGGGCGGGCCCCTCCCCCGCCCCTCCCCCGCCCCTCCCCTGCCCCTGCGTCAGGCTTGCGGCATTGCGCGCTGCGCACTGGGTCTGTTTGGTTTGGTTTGATTTTTTGCTTGCTGTTCCCTTTTTGTGTAGGGTAGTGGTTCAATTAACGGGAGCCCCTTGCTGTCAACATCTGGTGCTAGCACCCCGGGCCGAGGTGGGCGGAGGCAGCTCCCCCAGACACCCCTGACCCCCCGCCCCAGCATCACCTACAAGACGGCCAACTCCTCACCTGTCCATTTCGCCGGGGCTCAGAGTGGCCTCCCGGCCTTCTCCCCTGGCCGGCTCAGCCGTGGGCTTTCTGAACACAACGCCCTGCTCCAGAGAGACCCCCTGAGCCAGCCGCTGGCCCCAGGCTCTCGCATCGGCTCCGACCCTTACCTGGGGCAGCGCGTGGACAGCGAGGCCTCTGCCCACACCCTGCCTGAGGACACACTCACCTTCGAGGAGGCCGTGGCCACCAACTCAGGCCGCTCCTCCAGGACTTCCTACGTGTCTTCCCTCACCTCCCAGTCCCACCCTCTCCGCCGTGTGCCTAACGGCTACCACTGCACTCTGGGGCTCAGCACCGGCAGCCGGGCACGGCACAGCTACCACCACCCGGACCAAGACCACTGGTGCTAGCTGCACCGAGACCACGCGCTTCACATGGCAGGCTCCTGCGGTTCCGCTGATGAGTTTTATCATCCGTGCTGGGCTCCAGGGCTGCAGCCCCGGGAGAAGGGGCTCGCCTCGTGGCCTCTGCGGTGGAGGCTCCCGGTCCTCTTCCCCTCCTTCCTCCTCTTTTACACTGGATGGACTAATAAAGCCCTCTTAGAGGGACATGGCTCTCTGATCCCTCGTGTGCTGCCTCCCTGGGTCTCACACCACACGTCAGAGGCTAAGCAGGAGGTGGTGGAGTTGAGACAGACCTGGTGAGTCCAGACCCCAGGTCTTGGCCTCCAGCATCCAGGGCCGGTGCCCAGAACCTCGTTTGGGAGGCCCGAGTCTTGCGTGGGGAGCACCCTGCATCCAGACGTGTGGTTGGAGAGCTGGGCATGCCTGAAAGCACGATGGGAGCCCCGGCCCCTGCTCACACGTGTGCTGCTCTTGCCACCGAGGAGCAGATGGCAGAGGTGCGTTCTGCCCGTCCCTGGACACCGCTGCTCCCGAGGACCGAGTCTGGAGCACAGCACCCTCCACGCTTGTCATTTCTACATACTTGATCTAAAAAATAGAAAAGCAGGGGAGGAAATGCTAACTTTGACAGCCAACCTGTAGGAAGGTCTCCACTTGGGGTGCTCCTGTGTGGACTCCCCGGCTCAGCCGTCCCCTGACTGCCTGGCTCCACTGCTCGATCAAGTGCCTGACCTCTGGCTCCTGGGCATCGCACAGCAGGCGAGTCCTCTGACCCATCCAGTGGACTGTGTGAGAACTGCTCGTGGTGGCAACAGGTAGAAAGCTCGTGGCCCTGGATGCCTGCGCGTGTCACTGGTGGCGACAGGCGACTGCCCCACGTTCCTCCGCAGCCAGGAGGTTCTGGGGAAGCCGCAGAGCTGCAGGGCGCGTGCGTGCGTGAGGCACTTTCAGTCTGTTCTATGTCTGATTCTCAGGGACGAGGCCTGCCATGGAGGGTGTGACCTCTGCGGGACGTTTTCACCCAAGGCCTGTGGGGAGGGGCCCTGCCCGCAGGAGGAAGCAGGCGTGGCAGGCTCCTGGCAGGGGAGGCTGGGTGTGCAGAGCCCAACACAGCCCCGTCCAAACAAAACCTGACCGCAGGGCCTTTCTCCAAAGGGAAAGTGCTCACCGCTGGGCATGCGTGGGTGAGTCTGTGGCCGTGTCCTCCGTGTCTCAGAACTTCAGAGGATCGCTCCATGACTGTTGGCTTCTACCCCACGAGTCTCCTCAGAGCTGTGTGGACGTGTGTGCGTGTGCCCGCGGGGGCCGGGCGTGCAGGTGTGTCGTGAGTGGGTGTCGTCAACCATAGGGCTATGCAACAGAAGACCCTTCATCAGAAGCAACACAGGACCACGCCTGGTCTGGGTTCAGCATGACTGTGACCAAACCTTTTTATAGAATTTCCTCATGTGAAGGCACAACACTCTGACACTTAATGATTAGCATTTTATTCCCATAGGGTGACATTAGGCAGGAATCTTGGACTGTGCATGTGACTCTGCCCTTGTGTGGCAAAGTAGAGGGCTGTGCATTTTGACACTGGCGTCTGTCTCTGTCCCTGCCCCAGCCCATGTTCTTGGGTGCCGAACGCACACATTCCATGTCGAACCACAGCTGTCTCCCCGGGGAGTCCTGGGTCAAGAGTCCTCTTTTTCTCGACCCACACAACCTAGCTGGCTGGCCTGGATCCTTCAGGGCGTTGGCGTTCGTGACAGTTGCAAGGCGGGGGAAGGAAACATCAGGGCTTGCCTTGCTGACTTCAGGTTTGTTTCTGTACTGTCTCTTTTCAAGCTACCGTCTGTCCCCCTTGAAGTCTTACAGTGAGTTGCCAAATTTGAAATGCCTCAGCCACTGTCTGCATCTGGAACCTGTCAAGCAGCGGCTGACCTTGAACAAGTTATGTGTGCATGTAGAATATACACAGATACACGTTATTCCAGTATGTGCATGAAATGTATATCTTCCTACTTTTTGATACAATGTACTCATTTGTTAATTTTTAATTATATTTGATATAAATTGAAGGTTTGTTGCAAAACTTTATATTTAACAACAGTGTTAGAGAGAGTGAGAGAGAGAGAGAGAGAGAGAGAGAGAGAGAGATACCCAACCATGGAACACAACTGGTATCTACTTAAAAAAAAAAAAAAAGAATCCTGTGATTGACTTGTTTGCTGCCTGAGTAATATTTACAAGCCAAACTTTGGATTCTGATATTGTTTCTACAATGACATTTTGTATGAAGCAAAGTCCTTGGATTAAAATAAAAACTTAGCAAAAAAATAAAAAACAAACCCCCGCCATACTGCCTGTGGTACATGGGCATGTGTCTTGGTCACCTAGTGGGCGGGGTGCATGGCGAGGAAGGTGCAGGAGAGAGCAGGACATTCTGCGACCTGCTTGTGGGTCCCAATTCCAACACCAGTCTGAGTGTGGCTGGGGTGCTGTGTTAGGGTGAGGTCGAGCTCCACGCCTCTGCAGGGAGCGGCTGCCCTTCCCAGGGTCCTTGGCACACTTCCAGGGCTCTGCACGTGGGTCAGCAGACACCTGCTGTCCGGGGCACAGGTGGTGGAGAGTGTCCTTCCTGCAATTCCCAGAGACCACAGGGGCTTTGCCCCTGAGCGGTAGATTCTCCTTATCTTGACAGTGGTCTCTGGTTCTTGCATCCAATTTCTTAAACCCAGGATTCTGAAATAGGGCTGCCCCTGCCATCTCGATCCCAAGACTGCTTTCCAGAGGCACCTGTGGTGGCCTTTCTTTCTGGCCTGCTGCCCAGCCCTGAGCACATAGGTAACCTGTGATGCAGGCTCTGGAGTGTGGGGCCACGCCGGGCCACGCCTGGCCACGCGGGGCTCACCTGGGGCCCAGTGTTCATGCCTCTGCCTGACCCTGTCCTGGCTCCAGCACTGTGTGCGTGGCCGGGGCAGGGGCTGGAGTCCTAGGGAAGTGGTCTTCTTGACTGCTTTTTCTTCTCTCCTTTCCTACTTCTGGTGATAGCAAAGGTAAATACAGCCGTATGTCAGTTCAAGGGCTGGCTACAGATTTTATTCAGGCACTACTGAGGTAGTGGAAGGGACTGAGCTCCATTCTCTTTTTGTGCAGAGGTGATTTGGGCACTTTAAAGGGAGAAAGGAAGGGGAAGAGTTTGAGCTCAAGAAAGTCAATGAGGTAAAGAGGTAAAGGGTCAGTGTGTCCCCACACGGGTTGAGGACGTGCCACTGCAAGGACAAGGGACCTCAGTCAGCCTGGACTGGTCAGGGGCAAGGCACAAGCAAAGGTCTTGAGGGCAGCACAGGCGTGCGCACCCCATGGCAGTGTGTCGCCTTCCTCTCGGGGAAGAGGAGGCCATGGCACGCACAGGTAAGCTCTTTGTGTGGGACTTTCCAGGGGAGAAATGTACAGATTCTCAGGCCAGCTTCTGCAAAAATGAGTCCTGTGACAATCATCCCACATTTGGGTTCAGGATGTTCCTCACTAGTCAAACAGTCTAGCCAGAAGTCATTTTTGGGTATGTTGTGTAATTATTTGAACCTGGAGACGTGTACATTAATATGTTCTTGTTCTCATTGATGTGTTGTAAATATACACTGAAGGTTTGCTCACCTAACTGAAGGTCTCCATCTACTGAGGGTCTCTCCTTCTCCCTGACAGCCCACTTATCACAACTGCAAGTGTGATTAAGGCCAGCTGTTTGTGACAGTTGTCTAAGTAAGGAGTCCAGCTTCCTACAAAGATGGGGACACATCCCTTTCTTGATGATCATAGTTCAAAGGAATTGCTCTCAGGTTCTCAGAGCCCTTCTGAGTTGAAAGAGAAACATGTTTTCAATTGCAAGCCCTCTTTAGTAAATACTTCAAGAAGGTGAACTCAGGGCCTGTCATCTGGTGTTTAGAACATCGTAAGTTTTCCTGAGGCAAATGGTTTAATGGAGGTGGTGGGGGCAGAAGTGTTGCTGGGGTCACCCTAAGCTACTTGAGCCTGGTAGTTTCATTTGGTGAACCCTCTTAGTGCCAGGGTCTGGGCTGAGTTGCCACGTGCTGGGAGTTCTGCAGTTCTCAGTGGGCCCCTGTGCATTTTAGTGATCTCTAATGGTCATTCATGAGGAAGAGGTGCAGTTCCAGGTTGTTTCCTACATTTTCTCTTTAGCAATTTTTCTCTGTAGCTTCATGAATTTTTGAGCGTTCCATCCCACCTGTCCAATCCAGCCAATTCCTTTTATTCGCATTGGAAAAATCACTAAGAGCATTTCTGCATTTCTTCAGCTTGTTATGTTGAAGCAGAAGAGTTAAGTGTGGCGATGGCTCAGAAGAGTCGGACAGCGAAGCTCGACCTAAAGCAGCTTTGCACAGAGCCGAAACCACCACTCCTGACAGGCGCCTGCTCTGGACAACATGCAGAACAGTGCTTCGTGCCTGTCCTAGATCACGGAAGCCACCTGCTGCTGTGTGGACCACTTGGACAGCAACTCAAAGCCACGACCAGAGCCATGCAAGCTGCAGCCCTGGATGTCTGCTGGGCTCTCACTGCCATTCTCAAGCCCAACAAGCAGAAGTCTTGGTTGGCTGCTCTCTGGACCCGACACTGGGTTTCTCACTACAGTGATAATTGTTTTTCTTTATTTTCAAAGAAATTCTTTCTCATTAAATGCTGACTGCAAGCATCATCCATCCAGCAAATATCCTCTGTGAGCAAGTTCCAACACAGCTGGTTTGTCCCTAATAAATCATCAAAGGAGAAAATGATTTAAAATTTTCAGGGAACTGACAAAGATTCTCTGCCTGGTCAAACTTCTGTCAGGCTCTGAACCCTTTCCTAGGCCCATCTGTGGGCTTCCTTGTACTGTCCAGGGCTAGAAAGCAGACTCCTCCTTTCTGGTCAGGTTCCTTGTCTTGACTGGCCCTGGGTGATGTCTGCTCACCCGGATTCCAGCAAGAATCCTGTTGGGTCAGTTTGGTCAGAATCGCTCACCCATTTCTCACTTGTCATCTCCGCAGACCCCATTGCAAAGGTCTCTAGACCTGTGAGAGGGTCCTGAAAACAGCCGCTCCCCTGCTTTCATGAGCACCACTGGAAGCTTTTTTTCTCTGATACTGCAAGACAAGCAACACTAAAGATTACCAGAAAACACCAGAAGCTGGAAGAGGCAAGGAAGGACCCTCCCCTTGGTTTTCAGTGGGAGATGACCCTGCCAATCCCTTGATTTTAGAATTCTGGCCTCCAGGCTCGTGGGACAGCACGTGTCTCTTTTAAGTGGCACTGCTCTCAGTACTTCATGGCTATCCTGGGAAAGAACGTGCTGGCTCTCCCCATGCTCAGATGTGTGCTCCTCCCAGTCCACCTTGCAAGTCACGCTAATGCTGAGCAAGATGGATGGTGGAGAGGGAGGTGCCAAGGAGAGGGGCCGTGGCATTGGAGGGTGGAGCTGGAAGACTGCTGGACAGCTGGGCTCAGGTAAGGGCAGGGTGGTGGGCAGAGCAGAGCCGGCCAGGAATGGACTTGATCACGAGCACCTGCTCCGAGGCTTGCCTGTCCTCACTGTGCCCCCGGGGGGGTTTCAGTCTGAGCACTGGCTCATGCCTTGGGGATGAGCATCAGATCCGAGAGCAGAGGCCGTGCTCTTCCTCACGGGCAGCAGAGTCCAGGCCCTGCGTGCTGGGCGCCCCCTCCACACCCTGCTGCTCCTCTTGGCTTCTGAGGGAAACCTCGGCACAGCCTTGTCTGGCCTCTGCTGGAACCAGCAGCACAGGAGGGGTGGAATGGCAGGAGGAAGGCCCCTGTCCAGGTGCAGGGATGGCCCTGCTGCCCTCCCTGAGTTGGGCGGGGTCTCAACTGAGTGTGTGTTTTAAGAAATGCAGGATTGCTCTATTTCTTCTCATAAACCTTTTAGGAGAGGAAGGGTTAGGGTTGGGGTTCCCTCACACTCCCCAGCTGTTGCGCATGCATGACACACCCATGCACCTGTGCGCACATAGCACACACCCATGCACCTGTGCGCACATAACACACACACACACACACACACACACACACCCCGTCTGGCTCGCACCTCCGAGGCTCTAGAGAGGAAGCCAGGAGAGGAGCCAGGAGAAGCCAAGGAGGAGCCGCTGCAGACAGAGGAGCAGTCACTTGCCAGGAGACCAGGGCCTCCCCTTCCTGACCCAACTGCCTCAAACCTTAGACTTCTTTCCAGAGCCAGGAATGGACTTTTCAGGCTTGGGCCTCTCCAGGGGTTGATTCCTGTGGGAACCTGACCTGAGAATGTGAGTTCCCTGGGCCCTCACTCTTGTGCCTTCAGCGACAAGGTTGAATGGGGTCCATGCTTGGGCTCTGGATTTGCTTGCAGACAAAAACAGGAGGCCAACAACCAAACACAATCGGGGGCATTAGTGTGGGGCAGAGCACAGTGAGCTCCCCTGAACCCTTCAGGAGCCATCCCCTTCCCTGCCAGGTCCCTTGGTGCCACTGGAGCATTGGTGTGGTCTGCTTTCTTTGCAGAGTGTGATGTGTGGGGTCAGGTGCATCCTCCAAGCCCTCCACCCCCTCCACCTGTGGACAGGGATGACCCTCCAGGCTGTCTTCAGCGCATCATGCAGAAGCTCTTCTCTCTTGAGAGGAAACCCCATTTTCAAGACTTTTCCAAAAATACAATCTGCAACTCAAAACTGGGCACTTGGCTGCTGACAATGTCCCCCACTTCCCCGAGGCAGTGGACAGGAGTGTCGAAAGCCTGGGCGGCTGAGGACAGAGGCGGAGCAGACGGGGGCTGTGGTAGGCTCTGGGCTGTGCCACCTGATTGCAGGCACCAGCCCTTCTCTGAAGCACCATGGCAGCCTTCACGGGGCATTCAGGTCCCCCGGAGCAGACGGAGGGTGTGGTGTGTGTGATGCTTTCGGCGGAGGCTCCTGGTCCCACTGAAGGAGCGGACCATTGGTGGTGGGGCCCTCAGGGCTACACAGGGGGTCCTGGCTGTGTCTCTTGTCTTGTGTGTGCTAAGTGGGGTTCATGGGGTGCCCAGAGTCCAAGCTGCGGGAAGGCCCTGCCGCATGCTGTCAGGGTTAGCTTTGCCCTTGGCACCTGCCACCACCTACTCTGGCCCGGACTGCTGTGAGCACAGGGCCCAGGCGGGTGCACCGAGGGGCCTGTGGTGCTTGGTCCTGTGTGGATACCCGGCTGGCGCAGGGAGGGAGGAGGGCGTGCTCTGCATAGGTGCTGCTTGGCCTCTGTGTGGACGGCAGCAGGGCTCCTGGAAGAAGAGCAAGGCTGAGGATGAGGGTTCTGCCCAGAGTGAGTCCTGAACCTGCTGCCCAGCCCTTCCCTCCCCGCTGTGCTCAGTTCCAGACCTGGGCAGGGGCTCACAGAGTCAGCCCACAGCTGACCCAGGACTGTGTCAGCCCTGGCAAGGAGCTTGGAGTCCAGCATCTGGGAGACCGTCACGCTGCTCACCTAAGGCCTGGCAGCTCCAGGCAACCCTCAAGCCTAGAGGAGGAGGAGGGCACTGGTCCTGGCCTTCCAGAGGCCCCACACTCAGGGACGTGCTGCCAGCAGGGTGTGTGGAGTTGAGGGAACGTCTGTCTGCCTACCTGCCACAGGAGTGCTGGCCCCTGTGTCCCCCACCAGGCAGAGGGCAGGGGCAGCTACTGTGCCTTGGGCTGCGACAGGGGCTGCCAACCCTCAGCCCTCCCAGGAAACATGACCCTCACCCTGACCCTGGGCCCATTCCAGCCTCAACCTGTGACCTTTCCTGTAGCCATCAGGTCCTAATACCCAGCAAGGAGGTACCTGTGAGGAGCTGGCCACAGTCAGAGGCAGGGGCTGGTAAGACCTCCAAGGCATTTTCCCTTGTATCCTGGACAGACAGTGGGCTCAGTCCTGAAAGTTCCAGAACCCTGACTCAGCCAGCAGCATCATGTCCAATTTGGGGGAGAATGGACTAAAGTTCCCAGAGCTGAAACTTGGCTGGGACTAGACCTCCTCAGAAAGAGCAGCTGTGCAGTGGTCAGAGGCCCTGTCTGGATGGAGGCAGGAGGTCCCTCCAAGCCCAGCTTCCTGTATGTATTGGGTGTGTTTTGGGCTCTCCACTCATCTCCCTGTGAGAAGGACCTCCACCCTCAGCATCCTGAGAGCCAGCCTCTCCCCTTTTACCTCTCTGGCCTTGTCCAGACCTCACTGAGAAGAGGAGTGTGGACTGAGTCCAGACTGTTCTACACCTACTCCCTCACAGGGCCAGCTTGGGCTCAGTAGACACAGGTGAGAATAACCAGGCAGAGCATCCTTTTCTGTGGCTTCCTGAGGGACCTTCCATCCTGAGCTTAATAGGAGCATCTTGGCTGTTCTGAGGATGGAGGCGGGGGAGGGAGGCTGGAGGAGATATGCGGGGTGGGGTTTGTACAGTCCTGGGCTTTGGGGGCTCCAAGACTTCGGGGATTACATTTCCAACACATGAAATTTGGAGGGCAGACATCAAACCATAGCGGCATCCTTTTAGATCAAGGCATGCGATGGTGGGCTCCATTTCAAGTTGAATGTCCAAAATAAGGGCCCAGAATAATCAGAACCCAGAATTTCATAGGTACTACACCAGGACTTTCTAGGGGCACAGTTTCCTCTGTAATGCCAAACAAACAAGTTATGGAAATCCAGCCTCAGGATGCAGTTGCTTCCAGTAGAAGGAGAGGAAGTAAGAAGTCATGTTGGAGGACTGAAGGTGCAGCATGAGGTCCTCCAGGCTAATTGGAGTGGATCACAGTGGCAGCCTCCAGGTTCTCCCTGGCAGGTGTGGCCCGTGGGGCTCTTGAAATTGCCCCCAGATCTGGCTGTCCTTCCCAAGGTGGCTCCCCTGAGCCAAGATGCAGACCTGGGCTTCTTCACCTGCATTCTCCAGAGTTTATCATCTGCAAGAGTAAGGTTGGGCCAGGAGGTTCAGGTGTGCGCGAGAGCAGAGGCCTGGGGGAGCTCAGAGATCCCAGGCCTCCAGGGCACGGATGCACTGCAGTTCTGATGGTCGCTTGCCTATTGAAGGACATCCTGACTCCTTAAGTATTTAACCATTATGAATAGAACGTCTGTATGTAATTCCATGCTGTATTTAGACAGATATTTTCAAGACATACGTTTTCAAGGCAGTGTCTAAATTCTTAGGATCATGTTGGATCATATGGTGAGTTCATATTTAACTTTGGAAAAACCTGTTAAACTTTTAATTTTAAACCAGCAGTGACTGAGTTCCTGTCCACACACGGCGCTGTACCGTATTTAAAGGGTGAGCCGAGTAACACGTGGGCAGTGGCCATCACAGTGGGTGGCTGTGATGCTGAGCAGCTTTCTATGCTTCTTTGCCATTTGCTTATCTTCTTTGGTGAATTGTCTGTTCAGATATTTTACCTGTTTTTAATTACATTGTTATTGATTTTATTAGTTTATTTAGGATATTAGTCTACTTTAAGTATGAATTTTCCAAATATTTTCCCATGTATGGCTCATGCTTTTCTTCCCTTACTGTGATTTTTCACAGAGTAAACATTTTCATATTTTAAAATAAGTTGGTACTGGACATTGAACTCAGGGGTGCTATACCACTGCCCTCCATCCCCAACCCTGTTTAATTTTTTAAAGTTTTTAAGTTGCCCAGACTGGCTTCAAACCTGGAGTCCTCCTGCATCAGCCTCCTGAGCCCCTGGGTTACAGGCATGTGCCACTGCTCCTGGGGATATTCTCAGTTTCAATAAAGTTCACATTATGAATTTCCTTTCATGGATTTTTGAGCTATATTTAAAAACTCATAATGAAATATGTGAATATGTGGTCATGTGTATTTTCTTATATGATTTTTACAGTTGCACATTTTAAATGGAAGCCTGTTGACTATTTTGAGTAAGTTTTGTGTAACTTACAAAGTTTGCCTCTGTCCATTTCCCCTGTATGGTTTCCAATTGCTCCATCCCCATCTGTGCAAGACGCTCCTTCATTCACTGAAGGTTGTCCCTTCAGCGAAATCAGCCACCTGTATGGAGTGGCTGTGTTTTGGGCTCTCCACTCAGCTCCCATTGTCCTTCTGTCCATCCCTTCGCAGCATCTTATTTTATTCATTGCTTCAGCTTCTGACTGGTGCTGGGATGCAGATGTGCGAGTTCCTCGATGGTCCTTCTGCAGTCAGCGTCATCTATTCTAGGTTCCGAAACAGTCTGCTGGAAATGTGTCTGTGATCGCACCAGAACTGCAGATCATGGTTGAGAGAATTCCATCTTAACAGTAGAAAACTGAACAAGGAATATTTCTGCATTTATTTATATTTTGTTTGATTTCTTTCTGTTGCATTTCAAGATATTGTCTGGTAATATAATTGTAATTTAAGACATATTTTGAAATTTCCATTTGGGGAGTGTTATTTTAAGTCATATTGCTTAAATTTTTTCTTACTCTAGTTTTCAGATTCACATTTTCCCCACACATTGCTGATTTGTAGAAAATCAGTGGACTTCTGTTTATCAGTCATGAGCCCTGCTTCTATCTCTATCCATTCTGATCAAGGATGTAGGGTTCTACTGCCATTTGATTTCTAAAATCATGGCCTGAATAATTAGAATCATGAATTTCAGATCTTCACTGGGACTGCCACCAGGGGTCACGGGGTCATGGCTGAACGATGAGCACTGAGGGTCCTATGTTGTCCACAGTGGCCAGTAGGGAATGCTCAGAGCCCCTTTTTCTGACCCTACGTGTGTGGGCAAAACACTGGACTACGTTACCCACAATTGGGGGCAGAAACTTGCAGGGCCACCCTAGCACTCCTCCCTCCCCATGAGCAATCATATCACGACTAAATTTCCCACAATCCCAATGGGGTGGAAGCTCCCAGGATCCCTCATGGAGAGCCAGCAAAACACTGAAGCATACCACCCAGGATTAATTGTAGATAGAGCCAGGAGTATGGTAACAGTTAGGGGTAGGGTTTTGCAATTGTAAGGGATTCAGGGAGCTTCCTACCTCTAAGGATTGTGAGTTATGTTCTGCAATTTGCCCATTCAACAAAGGGTGTCCTGGGAGCACATGGCTTGAAACTTCCAGTGGTCTTCATGGTGTGTGCTGGGCTGTGGAATGCTGGACTACATTACCCAGAGTCCTCAGGGGTGGCTGGCTGAGAAGGCAGCAAACACCTCCCAGGAGGCTCTGGGGTGAGAGCTGCAAAGGTTACCATGGACTGCACTACCCAGAATCCTTCAGGGCCTGCAGTTCCCAGAGCCCTCTGCAATGAGGACAGCATGGGCTGAAGGACAGACTATATACTTGGGGAACTGCAGGTCACAGAGACCTCTGCTATGAGGTCTGTGTGGGCAGAATGACAAACTATGCTACTCATAACACTTGGGTGCCTGCAGTTCCCAGGAGCCTCTGGAGTGAGGGCTGCAAAGGAAGAATACCAGACTTAAGTGCTCAGAATCCTGGGGATGCCTGCACCCTATAACCCTGTAACTCCCAAAGCGTCTGCAGTGGGGGGCTGCAGTGGCAGACACACTACCTAAAATCTTCAAGGTACCAGGAAAACATAGGGTCTTCAGGTCCAGCAGTCCTCCCAGCTGCGCTGGGCAGGCAAAATGCTAGACTACATTATCCAGAATCCTCAGGGGCTGCAGCTCCCAGGATCCTCTGTGGTGATCAGAGAAACCATTAGTCTACAGTACCCATAATCCTCAGGGACTGTAGTTCCCAAGATCCTTTGTGGAAACTGAGCAAAAAAAACAAACAGTGCACTACATTACCCACAAATCCTCAGGGCCTACAGCTCCCAGAACTCTCTGCAGTGAGTCGGCAAAACACTGGGCTACATTATCCACGACCCTCAGGGGCTTAGCTCCAGACGTCCTCAGGGCTGCAGGGTAGGGAACTGAAGGACACACCCAGATTCCTTGGGGAGATGTTGCCTGAGTGAGTGAGCAGCCTGAGGCCTCCATAGTGAGGGCTGTGTATGCTGAAGCTCAGACTGTGCTACCCATGATTCCTGGTGAAAGTGCAGTTTGCAGTTCCCAGGGACCTCCACAGTGAGGTCCGCAGTGCCGAGCAAGCACGTGGCCCGCAGTGCTCATGGCCCTCCCAGCAGGCGCAGGCACACAGGCAAACACTGGATTACATTACCCAGAACCCTCAGGAACGGCAGCTTCCAGGAGCCTCAGTGTTGAGGGTTGTAAGGTAGAGAACTGCACTATACCACCCAGAATCCTTGGGGAGGTGTTGCCCAGGGGAGTGTGCAGCCTGCAACTCCCAGAGGCCTCCACAGTGGGGACTGCACTGGTAGGACAGTGGATTACATTACTTAGACTCCTAAGGGCACCAAGGCAAGCATGTGGCCTGCAGTTCTCATGAACCTCCTGATGGGAGCATGTGGGCAAAACACTGGACTACATTACTCAGGGTGCCCAGGGAGCTGCAGCCCTCAGGGTCCTCAGTGGTGAGGGCTGCAGGGTATAAAACTGAACGACACCACCCACAATTCTTGGCGCTGCCCAGGTGCCTGTGTGACCTGCGATCAGAGGCCTCCGCAGTGAAGGCTGTGCAGGCAGAAGGCCAGACTACACTACCCAGAATCCCTTGGGGCCTGCAGCTCCCAGACACCTTCCTGTTGAGGGCTGATGATTGAACTGTGTAGCTACCCAGCCTCTCCGTGGGTGTCCAGGCAGGCTTGCTGTGTGCGGATCCTGGGAGCCTTGATGGTGACGTTGTGGCACTTTTGAAATAATTCACCAGGCTTTTTATTTTTTTGAATGTTTTTTTGTAGCTGTAGATGGACAGAATACCTTTTATTTACGTGGTGCTAAGGATCGAACCTAGTTCCTCATCCATGCTAGGCAAGTGTTCTGCCCCTGAGCTCCAGCACCTCGCCAGCCAGTCTGGAAGCAGGACAAGGAACTCAGTTTGCCGGTGGCCAAATGCTAGCTACTAAATCTTCACCTTTTGACCCTGACCAGGGCTTAAAGCGTGTCTTTTGTAGTCCAAAACCACAAGTAAGCTAGGTCAAAACAACCTGAGTCAGAGTACACTGCACAGGAATAAAAGATAACATCTTTAGAAAATTTTTTTCTTTTCCTTTTTATGTTATGATGCTGCCAAGCACGGTGTACTAAACCTGAGAAACAGGATGTGGGCGATGCAGGTGCGGGGTTTTGAACAGGAGGGAGCTCTTGCACAAAATGGAGTTTCAGTGTAAATGGAGTCTGGCCCACAACAGTGAGGTCCACTTAGGCAGATGGACTGCACTACCCAGAATAATCAATGGCCTGTAACTTTCAGAGACCTCTGAGGTCAGGGCAGCATGAAAGAATGGACTACGATACCCCAGAATTCCTGGGGGCCTGGAGTGCCACGGAGCCACTACAGCATGGGATGCACCAACATAGCACCAGACTAGGATATCCTGACTGTTGGGGGCCTGTTGCTCCCAGAATCCTCTGCTGTGAAGGCTGCATGGGCAGAACACCAGACTCCACTGCCCAGAATCCCTGGGAATTCTGAGTGAATATCCCACTGCTCTCAGAGGCATCCATGGTGAGAGCTGGGCAGGAAGGACAAGACTGAATTATCTAGAATGCCCCAGGGCAGGGACGTGCAGCCTGGTGCTCCCAGCGGCTGCTGAGGGCTTGGTCTTGAAGCCAGAATTGGACAGGGAGTTAGTGTAGCAATCAGGGAATCTGGTCAAATTGAGGAAAGGAGACCATCAGAGTCTGGGAAGTTGGAGATGCCCCTGGGAGACTGGAATGTCATTGCCTCCAGAGCCCTTTGATCACCAAGGTCACCTGCTTAACTGCCCCTCCCCAAAAGCTGCAGGCAGGGAGTTGCTAATTAATGCCTCCTGGGCCCCCACCTGAATCTCCATATGGCCCTTCCCCCTGCCATTTGGATCTCACCTTTTTGCTGTGTCACCACCACCATATGGGCAGGAAGGAGAGATAAGGTCAGAGGAAAGAGCAGAACAAAGAAGACCCTAACCTATAAAGGATGGAGGGTGCGTTCACTCCTCGGGGATTCCAGAGCATCATCCATGGCCCCCTTCTCCCACCTGGGAGAAGTTTGTATGACTACTTTTAAATGAAACCTGCTTAACATGCTTGCCCTGGGCAGGGGAGTGGGGGTGGGTGGGGGGGGTGTTGCTTCTCTGCGGTTACACACTTCAACACCGGGAGAAGCAGAACTGGTGTCGTACCCAAAGAAAATAAAATCATCCAAGCCGATCACGTAAAACCAAAAGAAGCCTTTATTTTAGCTGGCCAGCGAGGACCTCCCTTACTCCTAAAAGCAGGGTTCCGGATGATCCCATGTTAATTGTGTCATTGCCAATTTTATAGGGCTCCGGACCGGATTAGGGCAGGGCTATAGGGCGTGGGAGGGATTAGGGTTGACCTATAGGGAGGGAAGATTAGGGTGGGGCTGACTCACACTCTCTCTCTCTCTCTCTCTCTCTCTCTCTCTCTCTCTCTCTCCCCTGTTGGCACTGGAGAATCTTCCTGGGAAGTATAACATTCCCACTGGTCTTATCCACATTAACAAATCCTTGTTTAGGAAACTAGTGGTTTTTCAGTTTCCAACTCCCCAGACTCTGATGGGTTCCATTCCTCAGTTTGACCAGATTTCTTATTTTACACTAACTGCCTGTCCTTAATTAGGACCTTTTTTACTGCTGTAAGGAGAGGAGGTGCCGACCACTCTTGCTGCTTCGAGCTCGAAGGGGGCAGAGTCTGGAAAGCAGTTCGAAGTTCCTTTTAGAAATCTGGTCAATGAGGAGCAGAAGTCTGCTTGGGAAGAGCAGGTTGTAAAGCCATCTGGAGTGGGTGCTTCAATGAGAGAGAAACAAAATGACATAAGTACCAAAATGAGATTAATACAGAAAATCATGACATGGTAGAAGTCAGTCTCTCACCAGGTGGAAGAACTGAGAAGTTGTTCCCATAACAAGGCCTATCAAAGGCTGGAGAGGTTGAGGCCTTTATTTGGGAACAAGAGTTATCAGGTACATTTGCCTAAGAATCTCTTTTGTAGCCTCCAGTCCTATTCTAGGTGCTACACAAGTACATCTTAAGTTACATTAAACTATTGTTTCCTTTAAATGCCCAAGAATGTCTGTGGTTTGGTTTGGCTTTAACTGTTTAGCTAGGTGTTTAAGATCAAGCTGGTCAAATTGCCCTGTTCCTGCCTCTTAAGAGTCAGCCGAGTTCCCACAGGGTCACTCGTGGGGAAGTTGAGAGCAACCCCTTAGCTTTGTTCCTGTGCTTGGGTGGTGGCAACTCCTTCATTCCCGCAGCCTCTGCATTCTGGGGTGGGCAGCAGCTCCTCCTGGATTCCAGCAGCTCCAAGGCAGTGGCTTCTGCCTTGTGGACAGCTGGCAGCTCTTTGCTTCCATTCATGGCAAAGGGAAGCTGGTCCCTGCTCACTCCCATCAGCCCCAGGAGGGCAGGAGCCAAGCCTGCCTGGCCCACTGTTGTACCTCCTTGTTCTCAGCAATCTTTGCTGCGTCTCCAACTCTGGGGGACGAGCCTGGAATGCACGGGTTATTGAGAAGCGTCCACGCAGATTGGGTTCTGTCCTGGACGGCTCCAAGCTCTGGTGGCAATAGCATCTGGGCCCCAGTGGCTCTTGTGCTCTGGCTGTGGCAGTTCCCGCAACCTGGAGGCTGATGGCAGCTGGTGCCTCCTCGGCTCTGGACACAGCGATGCCTTCTGTGCAACATAGAAACCAGGCGGTGTCTTTTGCCCACTGTCTGCATGGACGACAACTCTGAGTTCTGGCAGCTGTGAAGGCAGCAGTGTTGACCTGGAGTTGCAAAGTTCCTTAGAGAAGCTCATTCCCTGGATGCAGGCTGACTCTGAGGGCAAGAACCAAAACTGGTTTTCTTTGCCCCTTTATTTTAATCTCAATCCTTAAGTTTGATCTTAAACATCCAGCAAGCCAGTTTCACCAGTTACTACCTCATCTATTTCATAGGTGATGGCCTAGTATTCTTCTTCAAAACATCAATTAGGTATCAGCTACAGAGCTCACAAGGAAAAATACAAAATAGAATTAACAATCTAATTTGTGTAATAGTCATCCTAAATCCTGCCTGAGTTATATATTATGTTTCCTATTTGATATCACAGTAATTCTACAACAAAACACAACCTTTCGAATGTAACTTTAAATGAGCTGAAAGCTGACTTATTTTGGAAACATTCTTACTTGTAGCAGGGTGGGAGGCAGACCCTTATCTCAGGTAAGGCCTTTTACAATCTTAGGCAGAGCGTTCCAGGTTTGAAGTTATTTTTGCCTCCTCTTAGGACATCATTTTACACAGTTTACATGTATTGTTTCCTGACTCTATGTGAATAGTTGTTAACACAATATATTGCATTTAAAACAAATCAAGGAAAGGCAGAGAGCTTTTAACTTTCATCTTGTGTGGCAAAGTGACCAAATATTTTATGTTTCATGATTTTAACCTTTAAACAAATCAGGCTCTAACTTTAAATACATTTGCATTTAAGAAGTAACAAATTTACATATACCCTATTGATGTTAGGGTATTAAATGATCCCCAATAAAATTTGCCATTCCCACAAGGCTGAATCTACCAACACAGACAAGTCTAACCTGGAGAACAGCAGCCCAACAAACTCCCTGCTCTAAAGACCTGCAAACCCAGAGGACATGGACACGTGAATATACAAAGAGCAACCAAACCTAGTTTTTCAAGGAAAAAACCCTAGGCTCTGCAACATAGCACAATACCCTACCAGTTATTTAACCATAATAATGAATAAAATTTAAAGAAATCCTTGTCATTTTAGCATATTGATTACACTTTGATTTATATTAGCCCATTAACATTTGACCTTAGGGGAAAACTTTAAACAGTTTCTAATTGATGATCTCACATACATATAACTACTTAGTTACACAAAAACTTGTTGGAATTTGCCCTTTACCTACACACAGACTTTCTTACCCAAAAATATTTTCCTTTTCCTCTTACTGAATATATTTTAATACCTAGAACTTTCCACTTTCCCTTTTCCATCTGTTGACTCCTTCCTCGTTCGTATTCTAAAACAACTCCCATGAAATTTCTGAATTTAGATAATGTGTGGAGCAAGACCAACGCCATATTGTGTGAGGAATGTATTATCTAAGTGATGTGTTACTTGACTGTAGTGTGATGTCATATGCAAATGAACGAACCCTAAGTGGGTGTAGACGATATGCTGATATGCAAATAAGCGAACCCTAAGCTGGAGTGCTGTGATATGAGTGCGGGGACTTCCCCCTTAAGTGTATAAAAACCCCGGACGGTTGAAGGAGGCAGAGCATTTGCCATCACTGTGCTGACGGCCACTCTGCTCCCAACAACTCTGCGTCCGGAGGAACTGCGTGACCCGAGTGACAGCATCAATAAAAGGTCTTGGAGCCCCAGCTCGCTGTGGCGAGTCATTTGTGTCTTCCCGGGAGGGCCCGCTCGCTGCGACATCGTCCCAGAATGAACCAGGCAGGTCGCGTCGGAGGAGCCGACCCGGCTACTCGCGACAGATAAATTATTAGGATTTCACTCTTAGTAACCTTGCTCTCAGGGATGATACAAAACAATTCCAAATCCCTTTATTTGCCAATCCATGAAAGTACCAATAATGCTAAAGCATGTCACCCCATGGAATTTAACTCTAATTTACTTATTTCACTGTAATAACCAAGATCAGACAAGTGTTTTGAATAGTATTTGCCTTCTCTTTCCTGTGGAGGAGTCCTAAAAAAACAATTGATATTACACATTTTATAGACATCAACATTTTTTAATTGACTACCTAGAGATTTGTGAGGTTAGATATATTTTACCTTCATTTATTTACTGAATTTAAATTGAACCTTTTTAATCGTTCATTTATTTACTGAATTTAAATTGAACCTTTTAAATCACGTGAATCAAATATACCTGGATCCAGTTTTTCTTTTAGCGCTATGTTAATCTCTAATATCATGCACATGAATTTTGGACACAATATACACTTAAACAAAGGCCTTGTAGGTTTTTCTCCATTGCAATGTAACAAGATGTTCAAAAATCTGAGTACTCGGCCGGCTGTTAGTTTACAAGCTCAACAAGTATTCTCAAATAAAACACTCTTTTGGGTTTTTTTTCCCCCTTGGGTTGGAAATTGGTCTCCTACTGGGATTTTTACTTCCTCTATTGTCATTTTAATATAAGTTCTATTTGAGATTTGGTTCCAGCAGAAACCTGATATCTCAGGCTCTTATCAGGACAGGGTTTGAATGCTTAAGAGCTCTGTAACGGGCTTTTGTTATTCCATTTACATATCGTAAAACAATTCGCTGTGGGGGTGCTATAACACTGGGGGGGTTGGACCTGGTTTCTCCTCCCCCTCGGAGGGCGAGAGGGCGGGTGCACCCAGCCATCTTCTCCCTCCCTCGGTCCCTGGCTTTTGGCAGTTACCTGAGTCGCCAGGGATTGGAATCAGCGGGAGCTGCATTTAAGACGGGTCTGGCCTTTACCCTCAAACTGGTGCAGCCTCTCCTAGTTCCTGAACTAGCTGAAAGGCAATGCTTAAGCCATAATCCAACTTTGAATGGTGTGGCCGCCCAATGTCCCAAGGGCACCAATCAACCTGGAAACCGCCCTAGGCTACCAGTCAGTCAGCTACGTGGGCCCGAGTGGGCCATTTTGATTCACAAAACTTTAAGTTACACCCATTAACAAAAGCTCCACAGTCAGCGGCATGTTCTTGGATGTCCTGAAAAGTATCTAAAAAAACAAGTTAGAACAGTGGGGCACGTGGTTGACTGACTCTGTCCCGTCCTAGACTGTCCTGAAGAGAGATGCTGCATAGAAAGCAAAGCCAAGGCACAGAACACACACATGGCCATGAACCAGACTAACAAGACAAATGCAGACAGACAACGACCACAGGGAGGCCTATTGGATTAGGCCATAGGCCGGCCCCAGGCAGCGGCCATGCTGGCAGCTACCCATCAGCCACGCTGTGGCAGAGCAGTAGCCCCAGACGGCAGCCACGAGTCAGCCAGCCATGCCATAGCTGAGCAGCCCAAGCCCCAGGTGGCAAGGGCCATGCCGGCAGCCAGCCAAAGGGCAGCTGAGCAGACCAGCCCCGGACAGTGGCTACCAGCCAGCTGGCCACGTGGCAGGTGAGCAGACCACCCCGGACGGAGGCTATACCTTAGCCACCCACTCCGAGGCTGAGCGGACCCAGCCCCTGGCAGTGGCTATGTGTCAGCCACCCAAGCGGCCCAGACCAGACTAACAAAGCAAATACAGACAGACATCGGCTGACCAGATTGGGCCCACGAGGGGCCCACCAGATTGAACCCACAAGGGGGTTCACTAGACTGGATCCCACGGGGGCCCAACCAGGAACCAGGAGCAACATCTCGCCCTGACCTGGGACTGGTGTAAGGGGCTGTGTCCAGCCTGACCATGTCCCCCAGATACAGAAAGTCGACTCACCAATATAGGATACCAGGTGGCTTCATCCAGAAGGGCGTCCTGAAGATGGGCTGGGGTCCCCCCAAGAGTGAGGCTGAGGCACATCTCTCAGGAGCTCCCCTCTACTCAGGTAGGGCTCCCGGGCAACCATCACAGGAGGCCAATTTAGGCGTGAGGGCTTGGAGAAATCAAATCTCGCTGGGGCCTCCAAATGTTGTACCCAAAGAAAATAAAATCATCCAAGCCGATCACGTAAAGACAAAAGAAGCCTTTATTTTAGCTGGCCAGTGATGACCTCCCTTACTCCTAAAAACGGGGTTGGGGGATGCGCGTTAATTGTGTCATTGCCAACTTTTATAGGGCTTGGGATGGGATTAGGGCGGGGCTATAGGACGCGGGAGGGTTTAGGGTTGGGCTGTAGGGAGGGGGGACTAGGGTGGGGCTGACTTTCTCCTGGTGGCACTGGAGAATCTTTCTGGGAAGTATAACAATACTGGCTTACATACAAATGTTCAACTGGTTGGACTAAATCCCACTTCTGGAAGGAAAAATTGCCTTAAAAGAGCAGCACCCTGAGGCTCTGGGGTGCAATTCCCAGACCTCAAAAGAGAAAATAAAAATCTGCAACCAAGACCCTGTCATTCTGGGTTTTTTCATGTCTGGATTGGATATTATTCACTGTCACTCACAGAGAAGGCTCCCTGGTCTCAGACTTCAGAGGCAAGGTCTGAAGCCCTGTCCAATCAGGAGCACTAAGAACTGTCCAATCTTCTGTGCTGCCAGGGAGCTGGGGGTGGGCTTCCGCCGCCCTCTTCTGTTTCTCCTGAATCCGCCATATCTTCCATTTGGCTCTAAGCTTCCCCCACCTACTTAGGAGGTCCAGGTTGCTGTGCTGTTCAGGGGCCGAAGGTCCCTAGTGAGAAGGACTGGCTCCAGAGCACGAGGAAATGGTGAGTGGGCAGTGGCATCATGAGACTGGGGAGGGATGCTGTTGGAACAGCAGGACTAGCTGTGGCAGGACAGGAGCTGGCAGACCCGGCCTCTTACAATCTCTGGAGTCTGCAGGAACACTTCTGTGGGGCGTGCACCCTCACTCCTGCTGGCCATCCTGGTGGGGAGGGGGTCAGTGGCAGACACCCCCACTGCTTTCCTTATCCTTGCAGGGCATCCTCAACCCCTACCTCAAGTACTATCTGGCATGTGTGCCTGTGGACCAGTGTCTTCCCAGATGCTGGTGATTGACATGTGGACCCATTATCCTCATCAAATCTCCACATGCCATTTTCCTGCAGGGGAGCTGCTGAGGTCTCCAGGAACCTTGCTTCCTCATGAGCTAGATAATTTTCATTTTTACATTCTTTATTTTTTACTTTTCTTTTTATTGTGTGTGTTGCTGGAAGTTGAATCTAGGGACACTTCACTGCCAATATATATCCCTAGTACCTTTCATTCTTTGTTTTGAGACAGGGTCTATCTTAGGTGCTGAGATTGTCCTTGTTATGGTTTGATTTATCTAGACTTCTATTGCAATTAAGTGCTTAATTTTTGCATATATATGGATTCATATATGGATTTAGTTTATATTGTGATTCCTTGATGACTATTCTAATAGTATAGATTCACAATATACCTGACTGTCAGGTAATGATAAGTACTCCTTTTGCTCTTATAATTGAAGCATTTCTTGGGTAAAATTATATATAATTCTGTGGATGAATCTTAAAACTTTATGATTTCATTTCTTATTTCATTAAAAATAAAGCACGTTGATTTCTTCATTATTGCATTATAGTTATACATAATATTTGGGTTCACTTTGACATAATCATACAAGCATGGAAGACACTTTTCTCCACATCATTACCCAGTAGTTCCTCTTTCCCTCTCCTACATTTTTCTCTCTTCCATTTATTTATAGTTTTATAAATTAAAACTTTATAGAAGAATATAAAATAGAATTTACTATGATATATTCATATAATAGCAATTTTGCTGGGCTATATTGTAGGTTAATTGTAGGAAAATTGTCTTATTTGTAATGATGAGTTTTATCACCTATACATGGGATGTGTGAGTGTTTTATGTGTTTCAATGATACTTCTTTTCTCATAAGTTCTACATATTTTCTTTCTAAACATGTATGCATCTGAAATACCACAGGCATATTGCACATATATAAAACTTAAGCATGGTGTTTTATACTATTTCTTAAACTGGATATACTATAACTGAAAATGTGACTGGCTCTTAGCAACCATTTTTCCCACAGATTATGATTAATCTCTTCTAAGATGTACATTCCCTTGAACCATGTCCCTGGGTTTAAATGATTGGTGTTTGAATGAGTACCATTTTGTTTTTACATGTTATCCTGGTCACATATGCTATAATTTCTATAAGTCTCTGTGACAGTGAGCATATATCTTTAACAGCAAGATTTTCCACAAATAATCATAAACTCCTCTTGAGTTTATGAATATTCATTTGTTTTATATCATCATTATTTAGTTTTCTCTATGATGGAATTTTATTTTACATTTCTCTAAATATGTTTAGTATTTCTTTATATTTTGAATTTTTTATGATTTTTTGAAAACTTAGCTATAGATATCCCCTGTATTAAGTGAAAATTCAAAGCATTTTTCTGCATTTCTTTTGTGATTTCTGACATTAAGATTAGAGATTGTATCCAAAAAGGCACATAGAACTGGATTTCAAGAAAAAAGTGTTTTGCTTCTAATTAATAAAAACATACATTTTATTCCCCTGCATTTGTATTGTAGGTATCTTGTATGTTTTGGATTTGGAGGTTATTTCAAATGAAATGTTAGGGCTTCTCTTAGGAAATTCTAACAGGAAATGTAAATAAGGAAAATCTTACTTCCCTATGACTGCAAAAAATGAATATATTTCCTCAAAATCATTTAAGTAAATTGTTGAATGACACATTCACTAAAACATCTACTCCTGCTCCTTGAAGATCTTTGTTAAAGTTTTTGACAGTGAATCATACATTCTCTTATCTGGATTTTGAACTTTAACACAAAATCAAATAGGATAAGATTTAGCAAATCCTAGAAATATGTATAATAATTTATTATTTTCTGAATGATATGTTGTAGAGATAGCAACAAAATGACTTTTTTTTAGAAATAGTTACATATTTTTTTCTTTAAAATTTCTCATGAGCCTTTAGATTTCTTTCTTTTCTGAGTCGTACTCATATCTGGCTTGTGTTGTGTTTTCATGCCCTGTAATTCTCCAAGCATTTCTCACATGAGAAACCTAGTTTGATAGTTCAGTTTCTGGAGTTACTTAACAGGAAAGAGGGGGAAGAAACACTTGTTTTGCTCCTGGGAAGTCTCTTCTAGGTACTCTCTTCAAAATGGATAGAAAATAATATTTCTTTAGACACATCCTCTACATCATTAGCAAATTAGCCTTTGAAGGGCTTTGGAAGGATTTCATATAGTTGCACTTTTGGGTAGTACTCATTGTGTAGCTGAGTTGCCATTTAATATAGAGAAATTTGTGTTTTCTCATCTCTAAAATGGGAATAATTTTAGAGGACAGAGATGGATAATGCTCCTCTAGTAATCCATATATGTGCTGTGGCACGCAGCTGGCAAACGACCTGGAAAACACTGTGAGATACTAATTGTTTGACCATTGGCTGCGACTCACATGAATTTTCTTTCAAAGCTTGTAATAACCTTTTTTCACTGTAGGCATGAATGACATTCACATTCCCTACATAAAATTTGAATCTCTCTTGTCTAAATTCCAAATTTCAATTCTCTGATGGTTAAAGGCCATACAACTAATTGTATTTGCATGTGCTGCTTTTACTCTGTGTCCCTAGTAAAAGTTGTCTGCTCCATGCCTCTATCACCCATGTTCAGCTATGTTAAGAAAATGACAAAAAGCCTGTATTTTTTGCTGATTTGTAAAGGGAGGTTGAGATTACTTTTGGGTGGTGTCATTCCTTGTTATAAACTGAACCAGGATTTCCCCATATCCTAGAAAAGGAGTGCCATAAGCAATCAGGTATATGAAAAGGATTTGTTGATATGTGATACATGTGCATATTCTATACATACACATAGGTTCAGGCATGTCTCTTACCTGTGTTTCTTTTAGGTGAGGAGTACAATTCCTTACCTGTATTTCTTCTCAGGTCCAAAAACCAGGAGAGACACTACCTTGAGTGAAAGCAGGGAGTTTTAAGCAGAAAGCTTTCAGAGGTAGGTTTTCTCCCTCAAAATGCTGGCCATAGTCCATTCTATTCCAGATATCAGAAAGCAAGCAAAATATTTTCAAAATCTTACACAACACACACACACACACACACACACACACACACACACACATCCATCCATGGAAATTAAGAAAAGTTGTATGCATCATGTGGTGTAGTGGAGGTGTTTGGGCTTTTAAATTAGACACAATTTGGTTTTTGTATGGGGGATTGAACCCAGGGGCACTTAACCACTTAGTCAAATCTTCAACACTTTTTTATATTTTATTTAGTGACAGGTTCTTGCTAAACTGAGGCTGCCTTTGATCTTGCAATCCACCTTCCTCAGCCTTCCTCACCTGCTGGTTTACAGGTGTGTGCCACGATGCCTGGAAACAAAATTCATCTTGATTCTAAGCCACCTTGATTATTTATGGGCTTTGATCATAGGGTGAAAAATATCATGCACTGGCAAATAAGTCTAAGGCCAAATTATAAAATAAGGAGTTGACCTTTAATTCTGAATCTTCACTGGCCAGTCAGTGGGGCATATGTCAACGTAGACTCCAAAAGTCCTGTCTTGTTTCTGCGGAAGATTTTCAGCTACCACCTAAAATCTTATCTGAGCACATATAAGCCAGCGTTCCAGCATATTCCCAGAGTGTGTGGTGGATTGTGGAGAGTGATTATCATCAGAATCACAACTTCATGTACTGTTTTTCTGCGTGAGGAGTGTTGTGGTCTATAGTTTGTAGGTGCCTCAGTTCTTCCTTCTTTCTGAGCTTGTTTTTCTTTTTTGGTGAGGTGGTGGTACTGTGCTTTGAACCCAGAGGTCCTTTACCACTGAGCTACATACCTGGTACTTTTTATTATGTATTTGAAACAGACGCTGAGTCTGGCCTTGAGCTTGGGCCCAGGCTGGTGAGTTGCTAGGACTGCAGGTGTGTGCACCTGAATCCTTGTGAATGTTCTAAGTGGATGGGAAGCAAAATGTGAAATCCAGAACCCTGTCTCTCAGACCAAACCTTTATATATATGTCAATAAAATCCTAGACTCCCTGTCCATAATCCCAATGACAACGTACCCTCTCCTAAGTATTATCAATTATTTTCCCCTATTACATTTCAAATGAGCACAGTATTTTCCATTGTTTGTTTGTTTGTTTGTTTGTTTGCCAACAACTTGATAGTTGGAATTTAGAATTTTCTAAAGGACTTGTTTTCTGACTGGGTGAAATGGCACATGCCTATAATCCCAAGGACTCAGGAGGCCAAGGAAGGAAGATTGCAATTTCAAGGTCAACATCAGGAATTTATGTGAGCATTGGCAACTTAGAAAGACCTGTCTCAAATTCCTAAAACATGGACTGGGTATGTAACTCAGATTAATATGTCCCTGTGTCACATCCCCAGTACCATACAAAACATCAAAGGAAAGGCTTTGTGTCGTTGTTATTGTTTATGAGCATTTCACATGATAGAAAATTAGAGAAAAATCACTTACCCTTTGCAACAATATGTGTTTGTATTCTCTCTTAGGCCAGACAACTTGTCACCATGTTTTGTGTTGAGAGTACCCCTCAACTGGAATTCTGTCAGACAGTTTCCTTCCCCTCTCTGGTGTTTTCCTGGTATTGTTTCAGAACTCTCTGACATGAGGATCCCACAGCTGGCACATCTAATGTCTCCTGAGAGTCTAATGAATTGATAGTACTTGGGTTTCATCTTGTTAGAGAGCAGACTAAATTTAGAGGGTTTAGTTTTTCAGTCAAGTAGCTGAGTGCCCTAAAGCTGGGAGAATCTTCTGGTGTACTCTTCATCCAAAAGTCACTTCAGTTGTGTCCTGACCTTGGCTGCTGTAAATACAGCGATAGTGAAGATGATACTGCAGCCATTTCTTTAACATACTGATTTCAAGTACTTTGGAAATGCACCCAGAATTATTATCATTGTGCTTTAGTTTGTAAAGCACTTTCAACTTTCAGTGCTTTTAAAAATTGGCTCTACTGAAATCATACTTTAGTACAGTTTGAAAGTGTTTCTTTATTCCATATCCATGTACTGGAGCCCTAGCTGTCATTCCATTTTTGATAGTAGCAATTCTAACAGCTCTTCTCAGGCTGCAGAGGTTCATTTAGTTGAGTGTTCCACTGAATTTATGATGAAAGGTTGTTAGAATCCAGGCTGCCTTATGCTCATTGAAAGAAGGTGATGTGAACCTATTTTAGAAATAAGCAGGGGTCTGTACTTTTGACCCTTTTTCTTCATTCCTGTTCAGGATTGCAGCCCATGGAATTGCTTGCACACCATTTCTTTGTAATGTAAGAATATATGCAGAAGTATATTTGCCACTGCTCCCAAAGCCCGGAGCTTTGGGTGTAGTCAACTGATGGAAAAAGTTGCATTTTGGACAAATTCCTTACAGAAATAATTGGTTAGCCCTGGAGTTGTTACTGAGGTGAGTTGAGGAAGAGGGCTCATGATGTGCTTCACTACATCTTGGGCTGCCAATCATGGACTGTGTTTCCCTTGTCAACTCGTTGGTGCTGGATAGATAGAAGCTCAACTGTTAGCAACAGACTTTTGCCAATTATGCTGGCAAATATCTTTTAGGGAAAATTGAGACCCTTGAGATTTAACTCCTGTTCTTCCCTGATCCCATGGAATAAAGCCATGGATCTTGCATTTTCTTAGAAAACCGCTCCTTTTCTCTTATCTTGATACTCATGTATATCTAGTCTCTTTCTCTGTGTGCACTAGTTAAATTAAAATGCAAACTACAGGCAATTTAGGGTTAAATGTGCTATATTTATGACCCAATATGTTTTCCTCTACTCAGGGTGAAGTAGATTTAAGTGTCCTTTCCAACTGGTAAGGATCATTGGCTCAAGAAATGCTAATGTCCTAGTATATCCCATCTTTTCCTGCTCATCTGGTGGTGGAATTTTTTTTACTGGCCTGTAATTATTTTACAAATTTAAGAGGGATTCATAATAGGAGTAGATATTTACTTGGTGTATCCATGAGTGGAGGGAGTGTAAGGAAAATCATATTCTGCTATATTTTCAAAATCATCCCTCTTAATATCTTCTTTCTGGTGGTGGGTGCTGGGATATAATTCCAGTGTCACACACATTCTACACATAATCCCAACCAGTGCTCTGCCTCTAGTTCTAATATCTACCTTCAAGTTGGATTCTGTTATTCATTCACATTACTTTTCTTGATATAACTGGATTTATATAGGCCCTTTTATTGCCTTTAACAAAATTGATATTTGCATACATATGGAGTTACCAATGCAACATTTTCTATTGTTATTAGTTGGTCTTTATATTACCACAATATTATAATTTTATATCCTACACTAATGTTAGGTAATGATAGCTAGTGCTTTTGTAGCTAGTTTTTTGATAGCTAGTGCTATTTCACAATGCTCTTGGCTAATTACATATATACATATGTATGTATATGTATATAAACTTCCCAGAGAACTTCAGACATTTTTGCTTTTGTCCCATCTTTAATTTTGTTGGGGTGTTATTATAGATTGGCTTTGTAAAAATTGTCATCTTTATAATAGTAATTTTACCATCTATTCATAAGGTGTGCAGTTGGTTCTTTGATGTACTTCTGTGTATTTTTATTTTCTCAAATTGTGCACATTTTTGAATACACTTACATACAAAATACAGCATTCATGTGACATCTTTATAAAATATACTAGGTGTTTTTTAATATTTGTCAAACTGGATATAAACAGAAATGTGCCTGGCTTCAAGAATCATTATTTCCCACAGTTTATTATTCATTTATTCGTAAACGTACATCCTCCTTAACCATGTCCATGGATTTCGACTCTGGAGGATTGTGGTTATGTCCTCATGTGTATAGTTGTTGCAATTTCAGTCTCTGTTTCTTGAGGTGGTGCATAATGTGTCTTTGAATAAACAGAAAACAGTTTCTGCACATGGATAATAACAGCCTAAAGTATATATTCCCTTATGAGAATGCCTTCAATCCACATGTTCATCAATACTACTTAATTTTGTGTATATGATGTGATTTTGCTTTGCATTACCTAGTCTCTAAAGATGTTGAGTTTTTCATGATTATGGAACATTTAGATATTTCCTATTTAAAGTAGTTCTTCAAGTCTCTTGTCTGCTGTTCTTTTGAAGTCTGTATTTTTCCTTGTTCTTTTAAGTGTTTGATTATATATGAGGCAATTAGGTCATTTGTCCTTGCGCCATTTCATGGAATCATTTGATGAATAGAATTTTTTAAATATTCTACAATTTATGAATTTGAAAAATATTATTTTGTGTAATTTTGAAAAGAAATAGGTTTTCTGTTGTTCATTTTTCCTTTTGTGATATTGGGGACTGAATTTGCCATACTATTACTGAGCTATATCCTCAGCTCTTTTTTAAATTTTATTTTCAGACACACTTTGCTCAGCTTCTTTGGGTGATCATAGACTTGTAATCCTCCTGCCGTAGCCTCTAGAGTACTGGATATTTCAGTTGTGCACCAACATGTGCACCCTCTTCTCACTCTTTCTTATGTCACCTTTTGGATGCTTTATATTTTCTTTCATATTTCACTATTATTTATTCATAATTTTTATGTTTACATTTAGTATGTAAAAATGGGTTATATAATATGAATGAATGGTACAATAGCATTTTTTATTATCCTCCAAATATCCCAATATCCTAGCATCTTTCTTTGGAAAGAATGGCATTTTTCCTTTTTACACTACAATCTCTATGATGTAAAACTGTCTAAACAGTCAGAGACTTACTAAGAGTTTGTCTTGAGTTTCACCACGTATTCATTTTATTGTGAGGTCTACAATGATTGCTTTACCTTCATAACTTCAGTCTACTGTGGCATCGTGCTCTTTTGGTCAGTGGTAGACTCCACGTACAGCAATGGAATGGACATATCGAGTAGCCTCGCCATGCTTTAACCTGTACCATCTATATTCTTGTCATCACACTCACATATGTGGAAAATAGCAGAATCATATTAGAAAAGATTTTCAGAATGTATTCACTTCCAGCGAGACATCATTCTATATATATGTTCATGTATATATAAGCAACTACATGCTATATAATTGACATCATTTTTACTTGTTGAATTTTTGAATTTACCAGAGCTCTTTCTATTTCATTTGCTTTTTTGTTTTTTGGGTTTTTTGTTTGTTTCTTTGTTTTTGGTATCAGTGTTTGAACCCAGGAGCACTTAACCACTGAGCCACATCCCCATCCCTTTTTTATATTTAAAGTAGAGACATGGTCTCACTGAGTTGCTAAGTGACTCACAGAGTTGTTGAGACTGACTTTGAACTCTTGATCCTCCTGCCTAAGCCTCCTGAGTCACTTGCATTACATGTGAGCACCACAACATCTGGCTCATTTGTTTTTTAAAAGCACCATCATTGACATTGCTGATTCCTTCTGTTACATTTATTGTCAATATCTTCTAATTTTATTCTTTTGCTTAGGAGTTTCTCTTCTCTACTCTTATTTTTATAAAATTTATATTTTTCAAACTATTGAGATGGATGATTTGCTAATAAATTTCTAGTCCTTTTATGATTTACTAATTCATGTCTGCATATTTCATTTAGACATCAACATTAGATGCATCCCAATTTTTTACAATCTTATGAAGGTTTTATTGGTACATGTTAACCTGTATATATCTTATGTTTATACTTTTATCTTCCTCATATGCACATATCTATGAATCCAGCTCCACAGTCAACAAATTGTCATGTCCATTATTAAAATATGTTCCCAGAGATTACATTCCATTTATGTACGATCTATCAAAATGTATAAATGCATTCTACTGTCATGTACGACTAATTAAAATAAAATAAAATGAATTAAACATAAAATGTTCCCAAATGTCCTTTTAAATCCCTTGTTTTCCTCTTCCCCACAGCCATTAATATAATAAATTTGACATTACTGAGCACAGAAGAACAGCCAGTCATTGAAATTATAGAGATCTTTGGATTACCACAAAGTAAACACGCCATGTACTATTGCTTACATCAAGAAATAGAACATTAATGATGCCCTGACAACCCCCTCATGCCCTGTCCTCTTAATACTCCTCCATAATGTCCAATAGTAAGTACACTTTTTCTTTTCTCTATTGTACTATTTATCCTTTTTAAAAAATAATACAAGCAAAATAAATAAATAAATAAAACAGAAGCATTACTCCCTCTTACTCATGAATGCAAAAAGTGGAGGAGAATGTGGAAGCTGTGGGCTTGTTTCCAATTCTTTAAAAAACCCAGTCTTCTGCTTTGTGTTAGGAGAGAATGTGAGGTAAATTTAGAGATTAAAAAAGAGAGGACTGGAGCAGGATGCAAAGCGGGGTACTGCTAAGAGAGGCTACCAGAGTATAAGTGATATAAGGGAGCAAAAGAACAAGGAAGGGGAGAGGAGAAGTGCAGCTGGTGACCAGTGGGAAGTCATATGGAGCAGGCCAGGTGGTGTAACAGTGGACAGTGAGTGGGGAGTATCGGCATCTAGACAGGTGGAAATGAGAATGTTGAAGTGGAAAGAGTGGCATCTCTGGTGCAGTTCTCCTAGCTACAAGCAGGTAAATTATCCACACTCAAATTCTTCCCTTTCTCAATTTCCAAGTTTTATATCATCCCAAACCCATTGGAGGGTTCTGTTGTCACCCCATTTTCTGATTTCTTCCAATTGGAATTCATGGTACCTTCTTTCTCCTGTCCTTCCTCATCTTCTGCATATTGTTTATTCCCCTCTTCTGTTCTTTTATCCTCCTCAGCCCCCTTCGTGGCCTCCTCTTGCACTTCTGTATTTTTATATTTCCATTTTGCTTTATCCTTCACATTCTTATCCTTCAGGTCCTTGGCACTAAATAGACCATCGCTTTATGCTTTTCTCTGAGATAGTGCTGAGGCTCTGTTTTAACTTATGTGAAAACTGTGTCCCATCATCCAGATTGAAGGGTTCTAGCCTTCAGAGTGTGTCGGCAGCTTCCCGAGTGGTAAAGGCAGCAGGTGGTGGCCACTTAGAACATTATCATAGAACCACTTTTCTACTTCTGTCTATGGGTAGGATTAAAGACTCACAGTGTATGCCTGAGTAGACAGCACTGCCCCATTTTCTATAGGGCTTTTACTACTTGCCCTGCCAGAGCAGGCCTGATTCCAATCACTTAACATCTTTGTGACCATTAGTCTTTTTTGCCTGTATGTGATTTTTTTCTTCCTAGTGAGTATACAATAGTCTTTTAGATTGAATTTTATCTTCCTTAAATAGTATTGCTATATACAGAGTCATGTTTTTTTGGCATTTTGATGCTTCCTTATTTGTGAAATCTTTTGAAATTTCTCATATGTGCTATATTGTGTTGAGGTGCATTTTCCCCCAAATAAATGGTTGAGAGTGGGTTTCTCAACCTCTTATGGTAGATCACAAGTGACAATCATACTCCAATGGAAGGATAAACCTCCTTTCACTACATATATGGTCAAGCTGAGAACTTCAAGTACTGTACCTTGTTTCTTGTCTCTATATAGTCTTATCACCTTTTATGTGGCAGGCGGCTGTAGGGCAGGGAGTGTCATGAGGCTGTTTTAACTTCTCAAATGTAGCTTGGAACTCTGGTGTATAAAACCAATGTTTTATTTGTTCCTTTTAAGGCCTCATACAGGAATTTACATATTACTCCAAAATTAGGGATCAGCATCTGAGTGTTGTGGTTAGATTTTTGATGGCTGAAAATTCTGTACAAGAGCAATTTCAGAGAAGGAAAAGTTGATCATGGGGATCACAGTTTCAGAAGTCTCAGGACAGAGATGGTTGACTCCATTCCTCAGAGACTGGGATGAGGCAGAATACTATAGCAGAAGAGTGTGGTGGAGAAAAGCATCTGGGAAGATGGTGTCAGGAAGCATGAGGTGCTCTGCTCAACAGAGATGAAAGATAATACCCAAAGGCCTGCCTACAGGGACCATTCTCCTCCTGCCATACCCTGCTTGCCTAGAATTACCTTCCATCCCTATCAGAGGCTTAATGCACGGAAGAGACAAAACTCTCATAACCTAATCATTTAATATCTAAACTTTCTTACCTTGTCTCATGCATGAGCTTTTCGGGGACCACTAATATCTAAATCATGACCCTGACATTTGCAGGAACCTATGTAGCCGTCTCTGCTTCCTGACTTCTATAATGCTTAAGATAGTCTTCCTTAAATCTGACATCAATATTCAGGTCCAGCCGGGCGTGGTGGCGCATGCCTGTAATCCCAGCACTTGGGAGGCTGAGGCAGGAGGATCGCGAGTTCAAAGCCAGCCTCAGCAACTTAGCGAGGCCCTAAGCAACTCAGTGAGACCCTGTCTCTAAATAAATACAAAATAGGGCTGGGGATGTGGCTCAGTGGCCGAGTGTCCCTGGGTTCAATCCCCAGTACCAAAAAAAAAAAAAAAAAAAAAAAATTCAGGTCCATTGGGTCATCTGGAATCCCAGATAGGGGACTTCTTTACAAAATGAACCCATTTTATTGGACACCTCATATCCACATTGGGTGACATGTTTTACTGCAGCAATATATTATCTGAAAATCTGAGTTCATAGATTGGGTTGGCTATAAGCAGATCATCCTCACATTTTGAAAGGATTTCTTTATTCAGTAATATCCCTCAGCTAACAATTTTGATAGACTTCAATTCAAAGAATTACAAAAAATTAAATCCCGATGTAAGAAAACTCAGCAATACTGGAATGCTACCTTTGTATTAAAGTCCTGTCACTCAAGAGCAGTGATTCGGAATACCTTATCAGAAGGATGCAAAGGAACTCATCTCTTACAATTGGTACTTTCAACCAGCCATTGTTTCCAGGCAATACCATTAGTAAAGTAAATGGATTTGGTACTCTTGGATGAATGTCTGGAACTATGCTACTTTTAGCTCTCTTCCAAATTCTTATGCGCCAGTGTTTTTTTTTTTTTTTGAAAATTTCTTGTTTTAAACAGAGGGGATTGGGTTACTGCAGGGTGTTTGGCAAATGCAACCATATGCATCTTTTAAGAATTTGTCCACAAGAGACTTCATCCCTGTTAGCACTTCACTCTTAAGGGGACATTGTTTCTTCATGGGGATTGCCACCTCCTTAATCAAAATATTGTTTGAGATAACATTGATCATCCCTCTCAGTGTTCCTGTGACTCATGACTTACTTTCTTTCTTTCTTTCTTTCTTTCTTTCTTTCTTTCTTTCTTTCTTCCTTCCTTCCTTCCTTCCTTCTTTCTTTCTTTCTTTCTTTCTTTCTTTCTTTCTTTCTTTCTTTCTTTCTTATTTTGACCATGGACTGGCCCCATGAATCCATAACTTCAGCGTTTTTTATTCTTGGTTTTTAATTTGAATCATGGTATCAGTAAATTACTTAGGGCCTTGCTATATTGCCTTGAGTGGCATTGAAATTCCAAACCTCTTCCCTCTGCCTCCCAAAGAGCTCAGATTAGTCGTATGTACCACTGTGCCTGACTCATACTTTAAGTAAATTTGCTATCACAAAATGATTTATGTTTTAAAAATTTAAAAATTTTTATTTTTTTTACATGAAAATTTTAATGTATGAAAAGTTGATATTTTAATATATGTTCACATAAAATATAATTTGATCCCATTGATTTTGTGATCTTAACAAGTTTCCATTGCTCTTCTCATTTATAATAATTGCCCTGCTCTAATAATTTTTTTAACATTTAAACTCTTTTTTGACCGTAGTATTTCTTTTAATCTGAATTCCAGGTAAAATAAACATTGGTGAATATTGAGCTCTACCACTTAATGGATACTTCATAAAATACCATAAAATGAATGTTATTACTGCTATTACATTATTTTTGTTTTTATGACCTAAGATATGAAAAACTCAGTGATATGTACACATTTGGTTTGTATTTCTCTTATTACTAGGGATGCTGAACATATTTCACATATCTGTTGATTGCTTGTAGGTCTTCTTCTGTAAGTGTCTGTCCACTTCTTTAGCCCATTTACTGATTGGATTATTTGCATTCTTGGTGTGTGATTCTATTTCATGTACAACCAGAGAAACAACAACTATAATCCATTTGTGTACAAGGAATCAAAATAAAAAAGAAAACTTAATAAAAAGATTATTATTGAGGCAGGCGAGATGGTGTATTAGTGTGAGGTCACATGTCTTCTAACTCAGTTACCCAGGATTGAAGTAGTGGACATACTACTCTATGAGGCTCCAAGTGAAAACCGTGAGAATGGAGGGTCAGTGTGCTCTACCTGAACCAGAGATTGTTCAACTCATTAAATTAATCAAAATAAAATTACACTGAGTTTACCAATCATCAGTGGAGAGCTGAACCAGGAGTCATCTTGAAAGCACATTACAGCTGTGCCAACAGGTATGAAAATCCAGATCTGGAGATTAAGGCTAGGCCTGCATCAACCTATCTGATCCTAGCAAAGACTTAACTGAGCATACTAAACCCATGGAAAATAAGAAACCGAGAGCATTTTTGCCTGGTAAATTCCAATTCGAGAAGGCCAGGGAAAACCCAACTCTGCCCAATGCTTTGAGTCCTGGAGCTCAACGGAGCTCATAAGGCCAGCTCCAATGTTCACAAATTTGATATGGGGAGTTTCAGGGCACTTAGCTCTCTGATTGCCTGCCTAACAGGTCCTTGGCACTTCCAAGACCACAGCACCCACCTTTCCCTGGCACCCACCTAGTTTGACACCTGCTGAGTTTGGCACCTCCTGTCATCCACCCGTTCTAGTTCTCTCCCTGTTCTGGCACCTGCCAGTTGTCTGACATTCAAATGCTCCTGGAAGGCTCTACCTGACTGTTCCCTATGACTACAATCTGCCTGGGTCATCTGGACCCCAGAGACCCAGTCTCCCAACCCCCACAAACTCACACCTTCCCCACTGCTTGACCTAGTAGGCCTGCAGGTTCACTGCTTGTCACATAACCCAGCCTGCCAGGCCAACCAGATCCAGGCACCATATTGCTATCTGGCCCAAAGTTTGGCCCAACCAGCCCACAATTTCACCACCTGACTTGCCCAGTCCATCACAGAGTGATGTCTGCTAGGCTTTAGAGGAATATTGATTTAACAAACCAGCAACTCACCACCTTATAAAGCAACCAGACCCTTAATACTAAGTCCCTGCAACCAGGAACTGCACCTATAGAGAACGTCACTTCTCTCTTAGAACCCAAAGGGGAGTGTGCACTGGTAAGGGATGGACAGCTCCCAACATTACACCCCTTACCAATCTCACAAGAAGGGAAATTTAGAAGTCTTAGAACCCAGCTAGCAACTGGGTGAGCAACATAATGAAAAGGTAGGACTCAACAGCACACACACATACGCCCACACTAAGTCCACACCTCAAGAAAATACAAAATCAGTTGGGGACAGACAGGAAACACATATGCTCACCATTTGTTCAGCATAGTCAAAATAACTCCATAATTTTTGACTTTTCATCCAGATTGTTCAATTTTTTTTGGTTATGTTTGATTTTTGGTGTTTCATTTTATTTGAATGCGTACTGATTAATTCAAGAATTCCTATACACAAAATAATTTGTTTCTTTTTCCAAATTTCTAGCCTTTTTGTTGACGGTTGTTATTTTTCATGGCCAGTTTTTTGAGGTTCAAGGTTTTTGATTAGCATATTTTCATTCTGTTTTGTGTACTTTTTCCCACCACTGTATTCTCTCTTTTGGTCATCCCTTTTCTATTGTGAACAACCAAATTCTATCCTCATTCTCTCTTTATATTCTTTCTTCTATCTTTTATCCCTCCTCCTCATTAAGAACACATCCTATGTTACCACTGCATCTGCCCTATTTACCCTTACAATTGCAAACATCTTCTTCCTTTCCTATCTCTTCTTTCCTCATGCTGAATTCCATCCTTAGCATCTCTGAACCCTACTTGATGTGTATAATGTCTTCCCATACCACCAATGCCAGAGCAGTAGTTAATATGAGAAGTCATAGACAACACCTATTTGTTTTTTTACTTTTTGCCAGACATACTTTATGATCACTTAACTCTTTACTGATGGAGGTTGCTGATCTTCTATGTTTCATATCATACCAAGTAACACTGTAGATGTCAATATAGGAACTAAGCACCTAATCTGCTGCTATATGTTGTTGGTATAGATTTTTGCTATCGATGCCCTCTGACCCCAAACTCTGAGGTGCTTGTAACATGGAGGGACACTATAAACTCACAAGGTGGTACTTCCAGTGCTTCAGATTCATCCAGAGAGATGGGTGGACACACAAACAATGTGAAAAATGAAGGGAACCATACCAAGCAAACAACATAGACTACCTCAAGAACAGGCTCCATCGGTACAACAATGGAGGAAATGCTAGAGATGGAATTCAGAAGTTCACTGTTCAACAGATCTATGAGGAAGAGGATGACAGAATAAGTGAAATAAGAGAGAGAATACAACAGGTGAAAATTCAGTAAGGAGATATAGATCCTGGAGAGGAATCAATTTGAAATTCTCAAGGTGAAGGTATTAATAAAGCAAATTAAAAATACAATGGAATGCATCACCAACAGACTAGAACACATGGAAGATAGATTTTCAGGACTTGAGGACAAAGCATATAATCTTTAAAAAAATATGACTACAGATAAAATATATTAAGGGATTATGAGCCGAAATTTTAAGATGACAGCTCTGAAATTCAGACTAAATAATGAACAATCTTAACAAAATTACATTAGAAAATTTCCCAAACCTTAAAAACAAAATGGAAAATCAAATACATTAATCAACTCTAGATATACAAAATTGCAAGAGACCCATTTTGAGACACATCATTTTGAAAATGCTTAATGTACAGAAAAATGCATCTTGAAAGCAGCAAGACTGGTCACATGTTGAGGAAAATCAATGCAAATGTCAGCTGATTTTTTAACCTGGACCCTAAAAGGTAGGAGGTTTTAGAATAATATATACAAAATTGTAAAGAAAATTGATGCCAACCAAGAACACTATTTAAAGGAAAATGGGTTTTGATTTGAAAATGAAATAAAAACTTACCATGTTAAATGTTAAAGGAATTCACAACTTAAAGCTGACACTACAAAAGATATTCAATAAAGTATTTCAACAATACATGGAGGCCGGGCGCGGTGGCGCACGCCTGTAATCCAAGCAA
>JAJEJO010049083.1:113439-125981 GCA_020662805.1 Glaucomys volans | reverse complement strand
TTGTTTCCTACACTATTTTTTTTTTTTTTTAATTTAATAAAAAGGACAGGGGATTAGGCTACAGAGAACAAGAGCCCCAAGTAAAACCCCCCCAAAAAAAAAAAAAAAAAAAAAAAGAATACATGGAGGAAAAACAAAAACCAGAAAATGCAGAAACAACACTAGAAGAAAAATCAAAGGAGAATCAGCTTAAGTTAAAAACTTGAAACAAACCAAAATGGCAGGAAATCAAAAAGCATATTTGAATAGTAACATTGAACATAAATTGTCTAAACTCATAAAAAAGCCATGGGCTTGCAGATTGAGTTGAAAAAAAGACCCAATTATATGATTCATGTTGTCTTCATAAACAAGCAGGGGTTTCCATTCTCATATCAGATAAATTGGACATCATTAGTTAATCAGAAGAGACAACGAAAGCCATTTTATTCTCCTTAAGGAAAACATACAAGATGAAAGAATAGCCATTGATTTTTTATGCCCTAAAAGGAGCATACTCCAAGCAAACTCTCCTCAACATCAAGAATCAAATAGGCCAAAACACAATAATACTGGGTAACCTTAGCATACCCCTTTCAACATTAGATAGACAATCCAAACAAAATCTAAATAAAGATCCTAGATAACTAAAAAAAAGTAGACTTAACAGACATATGTAGAATACTTCATCCATCAATAATTGAATATACCTTCTCAAAAGCACATGGAACATTTTGCTAAATATACCCTTTTTTAGGCCACAAAGCAACTCGTTGCAAATACAAAAATAAATAAATAAATACAGAAAATTCTCTGCATACTATCACATCATAATGCAATTAAATTAGAAGTCAATGATAAGAAAAAAAGTAGAGAATACTCAAACACCAGGAGACTAAATCATTCTAAATCATTGTATTTAATTATGAATGGATAGCAGTATGAATTGGCAGTGAAATAATATTTAGAAGTAAATGAGGATAGTGGTACAAGATATCAAAACTTCTGGGCCCCTATGATGAAGCTGTAGAAGAAAGTTCATATCATTGAGCTCATTCATTAAATAAACAGGAAGACACCAAATGATTGAAGTAAAATTACATCTCAAGGCCCTAGACAAAGAAAAACTCAATAACAATATCAATATAACCCAGGAAATAAAATCAGAGTCAATGAATTTGACATTATAAAAATGATTCAAAAATCAATGGAAAAAAGTTGGTTCTTTGAAACACTAAGCAAATTTGATGAATTTTAACCCAGCTAAATACGGGAAGAAGCAAAATGCAAATTTTTTAAATGCATGATGAAAATATTACCCCAAGCCCTACTGAAATACAGAGGAGAGTCAGAATGTACTTTGTGTTCTTATACTCTAGTATAATATTCCTAGATACATATGACCTGACCAAACAGAGGCAGAAGGATATAGAGAATTAGAACAGATCACATTCTAGTAATGAAATTTAAGAAGCCATGAAAAACCTACCAAAATGAGAAGTCTATGACTATCTCAGCCAAATTCTACTAGACTTTAAAAGAAGAACTAACATCAATCTTCCTAAAATTTTTCCACAAAATAGAAAAGTAAGAAATGCTTTCAAGCTAATTCTATGAAAGTAGTAGCCCAAGGATACCAAAATCAGAAAAAGTCACATCAAAGAATTAAAATTTCACACTGATATCATTGGTGAACATAGATGCCAAAAATTCTTAATAAAATAGTTGTAAATTGCATACAAAAAAACACATTAAAATGATGGTTCACCATAGTCATCCCAGGGATGTAAGGCTGAATCAACATATGGAAATCAATAAATCTAACACATAAATAAAGAGACGTAAGGACAAGAATGACATGATTAGCTCAGTAGATGCAGAAAGAACGTTTGAGAAAATACAGCATCCACTCACGTTTAGAACACTGGAAAAACTAGGGATAGATGGAATTTCCCTCAACATTGTAATAGCTGTGTATGACAAATCCCAGGCCAACATCATTCTAAATGGAGAAACTGAGATCATTCCCACTAAAAGCAGGAAGAAGACGAGGATGCCCTCATTTACCAATTTTGTTTAATATACTCCTTGAAACCCTGGCTAAAGCAATTAAGAAAAGGATAGACGTTAAAGTAATATGAGTGGGAAAAAAGGGCTAAAACTATTTCTTTTTGTTGACAACATGATTCTATATATAGAAGTCCCCAAAACTCCATTGGTAACCTTCTAGAACTCATGAAGAAATTTAGCAGAGTAGTGAGATACAAAATTAATACCAATAACTCAATTGAATTTCTACACATCAATAATGAATAAGCTAAAATAGAAATTAGGGAAACTATCCTATTTGCAATAGCCTCCAAAAAATCTACTTAGGAATGAACCTATTAAAAGAGGTAAAATATCTCTACAATGAAAACCAGTAAACAGATATAGTAGAAAACGAAGGATTGGCAACAAAATAGGCATAAAAGCAAATGGAACAGAATAGAAGACACAGAGATACACGCCACAAAAGTATAGTTACCTTATATTAGACAGAGGTGTTAAAAGTGCACACTGGAAAACAGATAGCCTTTCAACAAATGGTTCTGGGAAAACTAGAAATCCAAATGTAATAGTATGAAAGTCAATCCCTATTTGCCACCCGGCACAGAAGTCAACACTAAGTAGATGGAAGACCTAGAAATTTTACCAGAAATACAGCACCTACTAGAAGAACTAGGCCTGGAACTCCAACCCATTGGTACATGAACTGACTACCTGAACAGACTCTAGAATTTAAAATGATTAATAGTAATAATAATAATAATAAATAATAATTAGATACTATCAAACTAAATACCTTCACAGCAAAAGAAACATGAAGACAGACCCTTTAGAATGGAAGAACTTTTCTACTTGTACATGTTGTCAATTTCTAGGATGTACCAAAAATTCCAAAATCTTAAGATACACACACACACACACACACACACGCACACACACACAATCAATCAATAAAGGGGAAAAGGAACTGAACAATCACTTCTCAAAGAACAAATAGAAATGGTAAATAAATATTTGAAAAAATGTTCAACATCCCTAGATATTAGGCAAATACAAAATAAAAGTGCCCTGAGATTCCATCTTAGTCCAATCAATATGGCAAGTATCTAGAACTAAGTAACAAATATTCATAAGGATGTGGGGAAAATGGAATGCTCACACATTCTTGGTGGGAATGCTGATTGTTGCAGATTCTCTGGAAGGCAGTATGGAGATTCTCCAAGGAATGGACCCACAATTTAACCCAGTGAATCCACACCTGAATATATTCCCAAAAGACAGAAAAATCTGCATTCTACAGTGACACAGCCACATTAATGTCTATAACACCACAATTTACAGTAGCTAAATTCTGAAAATAAACTAGGTGCTCTTCAAAAAATGAATGGGCGAAGAAATTGGGGCATATATACACAATGCATTGTTACCCATAAAAAGGACTCCATGACTTTTGCCAGTAAATAGATGAATCTGAAGATTATTATGCTAAGTGAAATAAACCAGTTCTTGAATACAAAGATTGAATTTTTTGCTGATATGTAAAATCTAAACCCCATAAAGTGGGTAGGGTAAAAAAGTTCATAAGATTAGACAATGGTGAGAAAAATAAAGGAGGAGGTAATAGTAGGAAGGACAGAATAAATCTAACATAATGTTTCTATGTATACATATAAAACTACCTAAGTGAGTTCCATCATCATGCCCAACCACAAGACAATTGTAGGAATGAGATATAGCCCATACTTGTAAAATTTCATGGAAATGGATTGTACTGTCATATAGAACTAAAGAGAACCGATAAAGTTAAATAAAATGACAAATGCTTGAAGAGCTAGAAGTTTATCCTGTTAGAAACATAATACAATATAAACATATATCAAAATTTTATTGCATAAATATGTATAATTTTTATTTTACATATTAAAATAAGATTAAATTTGAAAAACAAAGCACAATACATCAACATGGGATTATTGCTGCTACTTGATTTTTTTTTTTTTTTTTTTTTGTGGAACCAGGGATTGAACTCAGGGACACTTGGCCACTGAGCCAGATCCCCAGCCCTATTTTGTATTTTATTAGAGGCAGGGTCTCACTGAGTTGCTTAGGGCCTCACTAAGTTGCTGAGGCTGGCTTTGAACTCGAGATCCTCCTGACTCAGCCTCCCAAGTTGCTTGGATTACAGGCGTGTGCCACTGCGCCCGGCCTACTTGATATTTTAGTAACAAGCAAATACCATAAAATATTTGAACTCAAATTCACTAGTAATTGTTTCTTTAAGTGGCCAACCTCATTGCCTTTCAAAAGTTTCTGTAATCCCACTGGTCTGGGAATCACCAGAGAAACTGCTACATTTTCAGAAAACCCACCTCCATCCCAGAGCTACTGCATCAGGTTCTTCATCTCAGCAAACCTCTGATTCACATTTGTTCAATTTTCTTGGAAAATTCCCTGTCTTAATTTCCATAACTTTGTAATCAGAGATGTGTACAATTTAGTACATGTTATACAAAATTACAAAATGTCTTCTTGTTTTGATTCCTGAGTTTTATATTTTATTTCCTAAAAGTGGAATTAATGTCCTTTTTTGGACTTATGTCACTTTTCTTCAGAGGCATACAATAGTATCATTGTGTATAAAACTGTATTAATAAATAAAGTCACTTACATGAGAGTCTTTACACTAACTCTCACTGCAACTTCAGTTAAATTAGAAATTCTGAATGATCAAGTAGTCAATGTACTATTTATTTACCAATTCTTATTTCAGGGACTGGTGACATTCAGGGATGTGGCCATTGATTTCACTGAAGAAGAGTGGGAATGCCTTCAGCCACCTCAGCAAAACTTATATAGAGATGTGACATTAGAGAATTACAGAAACTTAGTCTTCCTGGGTAAGCATAACTTCTCATCACAATTTTTAATTAATTATGATTATTTAACTTTCTTCCTTGCAGAATATCTTCTGGGAACTTCACTATAAGAATGAGTTTCAGATTTGTGCTTTCAAGAAAAAAGTGGATTTTTTGGTACAGATAGAATGTCAATGACATTCCTTTTAGACTTTAATCTCTCCCTTTGCTGGTGTGTTACATATCTTTACTTTAGAAAAGTGGTAAATCAGTGATATAAAATGTTGATGGAGAAGTCATCTAGTAGAAAAGATTTTCCAGAAGCTTAGGTTCATGGCTCCTGTTATCATTTAACAGGTACTGCCCTAAGTTTATCATGTTTTCAAATTCTTTAAAATCTGTTTTTCTCCAGTGATGTCCCAGTTCATTTAAATTAACCAATAAAGCTCCTCTTTGCTAGTGAGTATCAGCATGCTCTAAAAATTCTTCTGTTATTTGTGGGTCTCCAGGTGATATGAGCACATTTTGGGAAAAATCTAGGTCAAGACATTTTTATAAATTAATATCCTAAAGCAGTTTTTCTAATATCATTTATATATTTATTCATTAAAATTTCCTTATCTGTGCTCTTTATAAATACTTGTAACGGATTTTCTGTGAAATTAAAGTCAAGATTCACAATAAGTGTTCGTTTGTGGTCTATAGTGATAGTTGCAAATTGTAGTATATTAAAACTCTTGTAAATAATGTATCTATGGTTATATATAAAGTGTTGGCTAAAATTTTCTTTCCTTTATTCTTTCATTTTATAGATCAGGTTTCTTGTGAGGAAACCTATTTTCTCACTTCACATAATTCTGTTTTATTTTTGTCTATATTTTATGATTACATGGCAATTTCCATTACTTCACAAATTAGGACATAGTTGAAATTAAGATATGCATGATTTTTGTTTTTATTGCCAATAACATTATGTGTGCTTTTACTTGTTTGTATAAATAGTATACCTTTTAAAATAAATTTTTATTTTATTCAGATTGATATTTTATCCTGTATATATACATAATAATGTAAATGTTCTGTTTGTGAATGTAACAGGGATAGAATTCAGTTTAGCCCAATAATGGCCTACATCCCCCTATATTTGGAGAGAGGTTCTCATGAAGTTATTGAGGATGGCCTTGAATCTTCCTGCCTCAGAATTTCACTAGCAATTCTGGATTATATGCATGCCCTTTATCTACATATTCATGAATTTGTTCTTATTTTTCCCATAAAGCCCATAGCATTTTAAAGGTAGCCTTCAGACACTTTATAATTCTTTTATCTTTATGTGTTGCTTGAAATTTTAATCGTGATCAAAACCATGAAACAATACTTGCTCTCCCCATCATATCATGTATACTGCTCAGCCTCATTAATTCAAATTGTCACATAATATATCTGTAGAAGGTTTACATCTCAAAAATTAATAAATCAATTCCCATTCAAACAAGTGTTCCTATCTGCCTTCTCCCATCCCTAATGTCATTCTTTTCGTTTTCAGAAAGTTTTTTGCTTGTTTGTTTTATTTAGGTATCTCATATAAGCAGAGTTCTGGCATATTTTTCTTTGTGCTAGTGACATATTTCAGTTAACATAATGTACTGAAGACTTAATTACATATTTTGAAAAAAATTATTACTTTTTAACTTGAAAATATTCTGTAGTTTCTATAATCCATCATATTCCATTCACTCATTTCAAGGAATATCTGGTTTGCTTCCCCATGGTCGCTCTTTTGAATAATACTGTAACAAACTTTGGTGTTCAAATGTCTTAATTTGCTGTATATGCAAGGGATTGTTACACTCAGAATTCACTATGTCCATCTGTCTTAATTGATGTCACTATTACCAATTGAATACTCTAGTTTTTAATGTTTTTATACCATGAAAAATCCTTCTCCCAATTTCATTTCTATTTTGAATATTTTGATATATTCATAACATTTTGAGATTCCATACAATTTCTAGAAGAAGTTTTCTCAGTCTCTGTAAATATAACATTGGGAGTTTGAGAGATATTTACATGAAGTCTCCAGTTAAAGTTGAGGAGTACAAAGTTCTTTTAATTTAATCTTTCAATTCTGGAAAAAGATCATGTTCAAGACTATTCAATCAATTGCCACATCTGAGTGGATCTTTGAACATCCTTTCCACTTTTCATTTCTAACTTTGTGGTGATCACAAAATAATTTTAACATTTTCATACCTATTAACCTTTGGTTTATTCCTTTCCTGTTGGTTGATCCACTTCAACATTTCATTTGCTATTGAGAGCAATTAGTGTATAAGTCTAATTTGTTTAAATTATTTTCAAAATCTTCAGGTTTTTTTATTATCATTTTTTCTGACTTTTCCTTTACAGCAAGTGTGGATTGGTGTGTCCTAGTATTAAAGTTTTGCTTTTTATTTCTTTATTTACTTCTGTCAATCTTAACTTTTTATGTCTTGGAAGTATGATGGGAGTTGAAACTATATATAGTTGCAGTATTTCTGGGAAATTTCTCTTTTATCTTCACATACAATCCTACTTTTCAGTTTTTTAATTAAAATATATTTTATCTTATATAACTTCTTGCTTTAAACTGTTTTTATATCATAATTTGGCCACCTCAGCTTTCTTTTGGCCACATTTTTATTTAACACTCTTCTATTCTTTTGCTTTCATTATACATGTTTCCTTAGATTTAATGTTCCTGGTAGATTGCAGGTATTTGTATTACTTTTAGATTTATTATTTTTCTCTTATAAAATTTTTATTTGTTCTTTTTAGATATCCATGTATGTATTTTGACATACATATGTACATTAAGTAACTTCCCATGTTTGTGGTTCTCTGCAATGTAGAGTTATGTGGCTTGTGTATTCATATATGAACATAGGAAAGTTACGGCTGATTCATTCTATTGTCTTTCTTATGCCCATCTTCACTTCCTCCCCTTAGTTTTGCTTTGTCTACTCCAATGGAATTTTATTCTATACTCCACCATCTTATTTTGTGTTAACCTTCACGTATCAGAACATTCAGACATATGCAATAATATTTTACTGCCTCTACATTTAATATTCACTAGGCACTTCTAAATACCTAGACACACTAGATGTTTCAATTAAAAACTCAGTTTGTCCACTGTGTACATGACAGTCGTGAAGAAACTGCACACGTGTCACAATAGTTCTAATTTGAAAAAGTCTTTAGAATATGACGTTCTGGTCCTTCACCAAGTTAGTGTGCTATTGTGCTCCGTTATTAAGAAGAAAGTTCTTCCCAGGAATTTTAACACAAAACCTACAAAATTTGATGACTATTCTACTTTTGTCATACACTGGCAGCATCTTCAGCATGTAGAAAGTTAGATGTGGTTTAGGACTTGTTTGTCTTTTTGTACAGAGCAAAGCAAACCAAAGCCACGGACAGGAGCAGTGATGACTCGCCTCACTGTAAGCACTCTGTCCCGCGCTGCAGGGAACCAGCTGGCAGTGTTTACTCAGCAGCTGTTTTCGCTGTGTCCTCAACAACATATTTCATAGGAACTTTTTTAAAGAAAGTAGTTTACAAAATGTAAATTTTGTAAATGTTTATTGTACCACTTCTACTTTTAACATTAGAATATCTAAAAACTCAATATTTCTAAAAGATTACTTAGCATTGTCAACTACATATACAGGAATGAGGAGTAAAATGTAAACAACAAGCAATGCTTATGATATAAAAAATGTCTTCTACACATAACCACCTGGCCCAGGATCCTCCCTCCTCATGGTCAATGTCTTCTTCATGTCCTCTAACCCCCTGAATAAATCCGGATGGTGTCACTCCTAGAGGTTGTCCAAAAACTCCCATTTTAAAGTCACCTCAGAAGACACTTCTAAGTTTTTAAAACAAATGGGTATTTGGTTAACATTATATTCTAACTGAAACATATATGAGCAGCCTCTTTAAAATTTAGAACGTGCAGGTGTAGCAAAAGTTTAGAAGGTTGAGGGGGGCAACATGAGACCAGCTTTATAGGTATTATACGCACAGGTCTTCTACAAATGTCCAGTAAATCTTCCTGAAGGGTGTTGGGCATTTCCAGTTGGCCAAATAGTTTGTTACCCTGCAGTTTCTCTCTTTGGTAGAACAAACACCAACTGTGAAAAGGTGCTCATTATCCTACCCATCATGCTCCACAGCTTCACTCACCTTCTGGGATGGGTAAGACTTGTTTGCCTTCTCAGGACAAGGTGTCGAATGTCACCTGCACAGAGTGTGCAGTGAGGGGCTGAATCTGTCTTGATTGGCCAAACTTTCTGTCATCCATTCGTGCCACCCCCTGCTGGACTCAGCACTTTGATTAGCCACCAACCTTCTTGTAATGGCATGTCTCTGCCATCCTATGGTGCCATTTTCTCAGTGAAAGCTTTGGCTTGGAGAGACAGAATTGGGCCAGGAGGCTTGACAACCAAGGATTCCTGGGTCTGGGGTTGGAAAGATCAGCACCACAATCAGGACGTGCAGGCAGGGCTCCCCATCTTTCACAGCCTAGTCCACCTAGTAAGCAGTCGCAGTGGGAGATCTGGAGGCCTTCAGGGCAGAGGCTGGAATCTTTCTCTGGAATGCCTTTCTTACCCAGCACCTTTGGGCTGGAGGGCCACAGAAGGCTCTAGAATCAGGTCATATTCCATTTCGTGTCACTCTCTCTCACTCTGCCAAAACTGACATGGCAGTTCCATCTTTTACATTTAATTTTGTTAGTCGTTGTTGCTTTGATGTGTATTATAATAACACATTCATAATCAAATAGAATTTTAAAAGTGAAGAATTCACTACTCCTGCTCTGTAAGTCGTTGTCTATATTATAATTTTTTCCTAATTCACTTAATGGTTTAACGTGTCGTTCATTGCTTCTCAGAGTGGCATGCCTTGATTTCTCTCACACTTCCATTTACATCTTTTTATTCCCCCTTCCCTTTATTCATTCTATATCTTTTTAATTTGTCACAGGATATCACTAAGTTGCTAAAACTGGCTTTGAACATATGGTCCTCCTTACGCAGCCTCTCCCATGCTGCTCGGGCTAGACTTTCACACCATGTCTGCCTCTCTCAGAAACTTTTTATTAAGGATATATTCACATACAGAATTTCTGCTTTTTAATATTAACATTTTTTGTCTGAATTTTGATAATTAAAATTCCGTGAAATGGGTATTTAGCAGTCTTTGTTACTCATAACTCTGACTAATCTAATGTTTAATTCCTAATATTTGGGTTTATTACTTTGATTAAGAACTGACTTCCTTTATCTTTATGTGCTATACTATTACCAATTGATTTATCCATTAAAAAAGTCAACAGTAGATTATAGAGTCATTTGGGAAAACAGTATGAAATGTTTTAAATAAATAGAAAAATAGTCATTTACTGTTTCAACCTACATGCTTGAAATCCCACCAGGGGAGGCCATACAAAAGGATTTCAAGTTTGAGACAAGTCACAGAAACTTAGAAACAATGTGTCCCATACAATTTTAAAAGTGCTAGTATTGTAGTTCACTGGTATTGCACCCTTGGATTTAATCCCAACTACAACATGACCTTATGATCCAGAAATACCAGTATGAAATATGTATAAATAAGAGACTAAATCAGAATTTTGAAGACATAGCTCTCCTATTGTGTTCAGTGCAAGCATGATTCTCAATATTCAAGCTGTAGATTAAACCTATGTGTCCACCAATGAGTGAATGAGTAACAGCATGGTATTTATATGCTATTACTATTTAGTTATAAAATGAAATATGTAGTCATTCAAAGTGATATGTGGTTAATATGCAGGATTTTGCATTATGTGAAATACAGCAGACACACAAATTCACTTGGAGGAACATCTAATTCATGTGTCAAAATTAAAAATTCAGAGTATAATTGTGGTCATCTGGTAGTGTGTTTTGTGGACTATTGGCATATTGTTACTCAATGTCTACAAATTCTTATTTCAGGGGACAAAACATGGTCAAGAGTTTTGCTGTACCACATGGTGATTTTTATGTAATATGTTCTGGATGAATACTAATAGAATAAATGCAATATTTGTTAGCACAAGCAGATAATTACAGAAAGTAATATGTGTGTCATTAATATTGCATTTGCCATTGACCCTTGTATAAATACACTAAAATTCAATGACATAATTACTAAATACAAAGTTGAATTTGTCAATGAAACAAATCAGCAAATAAAAACAAATTTATGTGTTCACTAAATCCAAGTATTATTGATATTGGCTGTGCAAAGGTTTTATTGTCTCAAACTTGCTTTTATGCAGAATCCTCTAGATATATGTGTATATTTTCTCATTAAAATTTGGTCCATATTTCTTCTTCAGGTTCCCTGCCTGTATATCCAAAAACTACCTGTTAATTCCAGATCTCTGTGTCTTAGGAGACAGAAGCCAGTTTTCACACAATCTTCAAAAAAGCCAGAAATGTTTGCATATGTTAAATATTTCCCTTATTCTATTGAGTGTAAAGTTAGCTTGTATATATTTTTCCTAACTTCACAGTGGTGTATTAGGGAGGAGGAAAATCTGTGGTTGAGAAAAGTCAGATACATTACGTCCCTCTGCTATATTGCTCTCCCTAGTAATGTACTCATCTTGGATACTGTGCTGTCTACAATAATTTGGGTAATTTTACAAAATGATTGTGCCTGTCCATTTTTATGTAATGTTTCTGTAGTAATGATAGCCTTAGATATACTAATCTGCTACACTGCTGATATCCTGACATTGCTAACATTGCCATAATTTCCTATTTTATGCATGCATAATATATTCATCACAGTCTACTAAGTATTTTTTTCAATTTTCATTTATTTCAGCAATGAATTATCATAATACAGAAGAATTTTCCCTGGACCAGGGCAAAAGATATATATTTCAAAAAGTCATTAATGAAAAACATGGAAATTTTAACTTTGACTATTTACAACACAGAAAAATATGGAAACCTTTAAGTGAGAGTGAACATCAGAAATCATATTATCAAAAATCAGGGCTTATTCACCATCAGAGAATTCATAATGGAGAGAAGCCCTACCAATGTAATGAATGTGGCAGAGCTTTCTATCAAAGAAAATACCTTACTGAACACCAGAGAACTCATTCAGGAGAGAAACCCTACAATTGTACAGTATGCAACAAAGGTTTTAGTAGAAAATCCAACCTTATACTCCATCAGAGAGTTCATACTGGAGAGAAGCCCTACAAATGTACAACATGCAACAAAGGCTTTAGAGGACAATCAGACCTTATTCGCCATCAGAGAATTCATACTGGAGAGAAGCCCTACAAATGTACAACATGCAACAAAGGTTTTAAAGAAAAATCATACCTTATTCGCCATCAGAGAATTCATACTAGAGAGAAGCCCTACCAATGTAAAGAATATGGCAAAGCTGTCTGTCAAAGAGCATACCTTACACAACACCAGAGAATTAATACCGGAGAGAAGTCCTACGATTGCACAGCATGCAACAAAGCTTTTAATTACAAATCAGACCTTATTTACCATCAGAGAATTCATACTGGAGAGAAGCCCTACCAATGTAATGAATGTGGCAGAGCTTTCTATC
>JAJEJO010049083.1:99851-113429 GCA_020662805.1 Glaucomys volans | reverse complement strand
CTTATTCGCCATCAGAGAATTCATACTGGAGAGAAGCCCTACAAATGCACAACATGCAACAAAGGTTTTAAAGAAAAGTCATGCCTTATTCGCCATCAGAGAATTCATACTAGAGAGAAACTCTACAAATGTACAACTTGCAACAAAGGTTTTAATGAAAAATCATATCTTATTTGCCATCAGAGAATTCATACTGGACAGAAGCCCTACCAATGTAAAGAATGTGGCAAAGCTTTCTATCAAAGAAAACACCTTACTGAACACCAGAGAGTTCATACTGGAGAGAAGCCCTACAAATGTACAACATGCAACAAAGGCTTTAAAGGACAATCATGCCTTACTCGCCATCAGAGAATTCATACTGGAGAGAAGCCGTACAAATGTAAACAATGTGGCAAAGATTTCTATCAAAGATCTTATGTTACTCAACATCAGAGAGGTCACACTGGGGAGAAACCCTACAACTGTGAAGAATGTGAAAAAATTTTAAGGAAAAATCAATGCTTACTAAAGATCAGTGAAGTCATACTGGAGAGAAGCCCTACAAATGTAAAGAATGTGGGAGCCTTTTAGGTATTGTTCAAGTATTTTCAACTGTTTTTTTTTTTTTGCAGTGCTGGGGATTGAACCCATGGCCTTGTGCTTGCGAGGCAAGCACTCTACCAACTGAGCTACATCCCCGGTCACTGTTCAAGTATGAGAAAGCATACTGGAGAAAAATGTGAAGAATGTGGCAAGAAATGTGAAGAATGGGGCAAAAGTTTTAATGAAAGATGACCACTTGCTAAACATCACAGAATTCATAATACAGCAAAGTTCTATGAATGAGAACATTGTGCCAATGTTTTTAATGACGGTCCAACTCTTATTCCATACCAGAGTGATCATAGCAGAGAGAAATATACAAATGTTAAATAGAATGTGACAAAGTCTCCCAAGAGTTGTTCACACCTTATTCAACTCCTGAAAATTCATACTTGGGAAAGATAAAACAAGTGTAAAAATTTTGCAAAAATTTTAGCCATCGCTGAAACACTACTTACACTAGATACTTCATAGTGCATAGAAATCCTAAAAAAAATGTAAATTTGCCCATCTTTATTAAAATTTTATCATTCTGAAACCTCATACCTGTAGAGAATATGAAATGACATAGCCCCAAAATGTGCCTTAGATCACAGTAAGATATTTAGAATAAAGAAAAACCTTGAGAAAAAAATAAAGCATATAGTAAAGTTCTTATCTATACCATACATCTTGACATATACAAGGATTACCAGGAGACAGAAGGCATTTGAATGTAGAAAATGCCTTTAACTTTTGCTTCAGATTTATTAAATATCATTAGCTAATGTGGTACAAACAATGGCATCCTGACAAATATACTATAGTGCAGATACCTTATCTCTGCCAAGATATCAATTTATCATAAGTAAAAGATTAGTAAGTATCCTGTCTTTGAAAACTGGAAACCATAATTCTGACATAGTTCATATACCAGAAGAAGGCATTTCCTGATAGTTTTTAATCTTTTTTTTTGTTATTGTTGTTGTTGTTGTTAGGTAATGCTTTAGATTCTGATTATCCCCATGCCAAATAAGTTCAGAGACAAAGAGGTAAGCCCACTCTTGGCATGTCTGCAAAGCAGCACAACCTGCTATACCCATTGTGTCCTTCATCATTTATTCTGAGATTTTTGGCAGGCACTCTGGACGCCATTTGGGCAACAACAGATCCTAGCATGGGAAAATAGAGTACCTTAACCTCACAGAAAATAAAATGACTTGTGTTGACCTGAGCAGCACACTTACACACTGTTTATTTAAATGAGATCAATTGGAAGCCTTGTTCTCATTGAAAGAGAGGTGACCTCTAGGCCATCTCTGCTTTGATGATAATCCCAGAAGCCATGAGAAATCCAATCCCACTCTGCCATGAGTACCTTTAACAAAATTCCACCAATAACTTGTGTGTAGAGTTTATGAGATTTTCACTTTTTCTCCTAAATCCTGGTCCCACACAATGTGCTCAAATATAAGCATGTATACAAAACACAGAAATAATGAATATTCACTTACCAGGTGTTATGAACTCAATGCTTTAAGTTCAATTTGCTTTGTCATTATCTTTTACTCCTAATCGGTCAATACTTCTTTTATTTTTTTCTTCCCATTTTTTTCTTTCCCTCTCATTACTTGAAACACTCTAATTCACAAATTCTTCATGGCATGTAGACTGAATACATCACATGTATGCTGGTAAATATCAGAGAAGTCTACCTTGCCTATTTCCATGGGTTATGTGAATAAAGGAAACCCACAGCCCAGGACAGTGATTGAGTCAAACACAAGAGGCACCAACAATACATAAAACACTTTTTCAAGCTCTACTGAGAAAATACATATTTATCTATGTGCCTCTAATTAAATTTAAAATATTAAGATGTTTCATGCAAAGTCTATGGGAATTGTAAGCCATAGAGATTCTTTCACATAAAGAGAAAAAAAATCTGGAAGATATATAAATAAATACTCTTGAATATTGTGTACTATTAGTTTTAAATATAACATTTTCATTGTTCTTTTTAATAAGAGTACTCTAATTTGTGAATAATTAATTAACTATTTCTTGCTTACTTTGAAACACCACAAAGATATTATAGAGCACTGTTGAAAATGAAAAACAAAATGATGAGAATTAGTGTAGACCTGTGATGGCAAGTTGTGATGAGTTTCATGTGACTCCCCTGTCCTATTCACATTCTGTAGTGTCATAAGTTTTTACAGATGTTATGGAAAACTTTCTGTACTGAATAAAAGCCACTTTGTATAATGAACATAAACAAATCTTGTATTTTGTAATAATAAATTTTGAGATTCAACACTGAAAAGGGCTGCCACAAAGTTTGGGTGCGTACACTGCAGAATTCAACCTCTGAATGTATTTCCAGGAAATAGGAAACAAGGTAATTTGCCAGGATTAGGGATAAACTGTTGGTAGGGAATTTGAGATCTTCAGTAAGAGATTTCTTTTGAAGAACAAATGAAATACTGAGGTCTGCCTAAATTGGGAGCCCATGTTTCTGGCCTCTTGTTTGATGGTGTGATTCTGTATGGTTGGCCTAGGATAAACTTTGTATCATCAGGGAATGCCAAGTGAAATGACAGGAGAGATAAATATAGAATTACCTGTAAACCTTACTTCTTTGAATACCCTTTTACATAAATCTTTTGTCTTACAATGTGATTTTTTGTAACGTGATATTCTGGGTTAAAAGTCTGTGTATTTAGCCCAGCATGTTCATGGATGCCTGTAATCCTAGAAGCTCAGGAGGCTAAGGCAGGAGAATCATGAGTTCAAAGTAAGCCTCAGCAAAAGCGAGGTTATAGGTAACTCAGTGGGACCCTGTCTCTAAATAAAATGCAAAATAGGATTGCAGATATGCCTCAGTCATTGAATGCACCTGAGTTCAATCAGTTGCATCCCGTTAAAATAAGTATGTGTATTTAAACCTGATAGACATTGCTTAGTTGTATTCCAATGAGAGAGTATATTTCACTTTTCTCTCATTGATAATAGATTCTATTTATCATTGCCAATTAGATAGGCAAAAATGATATTGATGACTAAGTTTTTTTCCATTTTAGGGGGAGGGATCTACCAGTCATCAGAGGGACTGAATCTTACTATGTAGTGATCAACTACTGAGTCCAGGTCCTTCCAAGTTGGCTCTTTTTATTTGTTTACAGACGTCATCCTCTAACATATGCTTTGGATTTAAGCCAACAAGTCACTTCTTTCCCTATCCATTTATCCACAGAATCTTAATGGTAAGGCTTCATCTGTGTTCTTTCATACTATGCCATGAGGAGTTACAGCAGTCCTGCAGGCAGGTAAGAAAAGTGTTTGCCTCCACATCATTTGCATGGCCTGCATTTTTCTCATCCCTGCTTCCAGTTTCCATTCTCCTAAGGAACTTCCAGCTCCCTTACTCCTCACCAGAGCCCCATCCAAAAAAAGGGCAAGATGTTCATGTCAGAGTCACAAGATCACTGTGCACTCACCTGATGTAAAAAATGGAATACCCCAAATATTAAGTTAGGATTTGTAGAATCAGAAAATGACTGAGGAGGACACTGGGTCTCAAGATCATTCTTCCCACTGTAATCCGTGTACTCTCCATACTCATCCAGTTCCCACATACTTCCCTTCACTCTGAGACAGTGATGTGTCTCATCCACTTCTAAGGACTCTACCTCACTGGGCACCCACCCTCTGCATGAGTTGCCAACTACAACAGCTGTTCCATTCAAATTTGAATGGCCTACATTTACCTCCTTATCACACGTGACCCTCCCCATGCCTAACTGATTTCTTTCCAGTCTATAAGTATCTAACAGAACCAACCATATAGAGGTCCAATGCCCTGACATGGGACATACATCACCTTGAGCTCCAAGTATAGCTCTTCTTTTCTCAGGTTCCTTTCCCAGGGATGAGAGAACAGCCTCTCCCAACCTCCTTTGTGTATGAGAATGTGATTTTGGTGGCCAAAATTTCTGCCTAAAGACCTGGAATAAGACCAGATAGGACCTGATCACCATGATGAACAGTCTTCCAAGTGCCAGTACAGACAATCCCAGTGATTCTTAGCTCTTTAGATGTACAGGTGTCAGGCACCCTGAAGCATCATCAGAAGTTGTGCTTCTGTGCAAGGATGACACCCAAATTTGTGAAGTGTTCCATATTTTTACATTGTATTTGTGTTGGTTCAGGGAGGAAGAAGGAAAAGAAAATGCACAGGGCTTTATACCAATGTATTTTCTGTGAAGCAAAGTTGACCATTGTCTCCTATCTGTGAGTTTTGTTTTACTAGGCTGTGTAAATAGTGTATATAAAGGACAAATGAGTCCTAATTTACATCTAGTCTATCCAGATGTTAAAGAGGTCATCAGTGTATGACAAAAGTAGAGTTAGTAAACTAACACATTGAGTATACTTTGTGTTAAATTCATAGACAAGGCTGTTCTTAAAACCACTTAGGAAGTGAAATTGTTAGTCATCTCTCAGCATTACAGATGCATATATCTGACCCCTGGGTTGATAAGATACTAGAAGAAGAAGGGTTCTAGGCCAGAATGTTTTCACTGAAGACACTTTCAAATTCTAACCTTTTAATAAAGGGGGTTTTGTTTCAGAGTTGTAGCCTTTGTTCAGTAAGTGTTGAAGTTTATTCAGTGCTACTGTATGTATAGTTGAGAACTTAAGTCCTTGTTGGAAACATCTAGTGTTTCTAGATGTTTAAAAGTGCACAACACATGGTAAAAGTAGAGAACTAAAGTAATGCCCTTGAAAGTATTTTTTGTTACTATTTAGGAATGGTTGCCATTTAGGATAACGAAATTTTTGAACTTGATGTCTTGGAGAATATGTGAAAGATTCATTTGGTGGTGGGTGGGGGAATGAGAAAGTATGCATAGAGAAGCACTCTGTGCCCCTTAGATTAGTTCAGACTGTCTAGCCATTGTTATATGTGCATTTTAGTTAATATCACTGGGTATTGAAGGATAAGTCCTAATGCCTGAAATTTGTTAGCAGTAGCAAAATCATCTCTATATAACAAATATCCTTTTGTTAGTTTTTAAGATCTGTCTTCTGGGAATGACCCTTGTTAATCCACCTCTTGAAGCTAAGGATAGTACTGAATTTAGTCACTGGAATGGTGAAGAGGGAGAAGAGGAAGGGTGAGGCAAAGTGCTCTTTGCTAGTATCTCCACATTTGGAAGACAGGGCTAGATTATAACCATAGATCTATATGTGCATTTTTGGTAAAGTACTTATGGTTTTTGTGCACAAAATTCATACTTTATTTCACAACATCTAACCTTTCTAGATGTCTTGAGGTGACAGCAAATCCTAACAAATAGTGAATTAGCCAATTTGTGAAAAACTTTTTGTTATAATTGATAGAAAAGATGCATCTTGGGCATGAAATTGCTTTATCTCTGTGCAGTGTGTGTCAGGACTTTTTCATTAGGCAGCAGAGGGGCACAGGGATGAACACAATGAAAATGGGAGCAAATGCTCAAGGATTTACATTTCAGTTTGAGCCACTGGTGTGTGCATCTTCTGGCTGTACTATGGGAATACTTTAATTCACTGGGAACATGCATTCTTGCTAATATTTTAGTAGTAGAAATCTGGTAATGAAACCAGCTTGGTGTATTCTGTTGCATTGTTGCATTTTAAATTGAGCATTAAGGGAATGCATTATTTTAGTTGCAACTCTGCCAATATGTCTATCTAGAGGTCTGTTGCCAATATGTCTTCAGTGAAATTTTTGTCCCCAAGAAAGGATAACAGATTGAGTTGGTATAGCATATTCTGAGTTATCAAAAATACTTGTGTAGCTTTGGAATTTTGAATTGGTGAATAGTCATGATGTGTGGAAAAGCATGATACACACTATAATCTCAATCACAAAATGGGATATTGTATATGTATACACACAACCTGGAGGGACATGTCCAACTAAGCTGCTTGTGACTGGATGACTTTGTTCTTTGCTTGTGTTTTTATTTTTTCTGTAATGCACACATTAACCTTTTAAAAATAAAAATAAATGATATTAAAAATAAAAAAAAGTTGTGCTTAAGGGCCATGGCTCGGTCTGGATACAACTAAATAGCCTTGCAGTCTTCCCAACTTCCTATTACAACAATGTCCCTGGCCAGGGTCAAAATACATTTCCTTTTAGGGAATTTGGAGCTTTAAGAGTTAAGTTTCATAGATGACATGAGCATAATTATCTACTTCTTAAATGAAATGAGTGAACAAATGATGAAATGATCCATATCTGACACTGATAATACAACAAAGGAGCAGATAAAAGTCACTCATATTTGACTGGGTAATTAACTATAAATGAGTTGCACAGTTGTATTGCCTCCCTAATTACCCAGTCAATATTAGAATGGCTTGAGTTTCCCAAAGATATGGTTAGTGTGGGAGAAGGGAAGGGTGGATGGGGCACAGTTCTTAATAGTCTGCATATCTAGGCAGCACTAAGCCAAGACTGAATATTCATTTTGCAAGAAGTACCTAAAGACAAAGTTCAAATGAGATGAGGAGTAGGCGACTCTGAATACTAATGTATGTTCATGTGTTTAATACTAGTGCAATCAGAAGTGGGCATGGAAATAATAATGTCACCACATGATGTTTACTTTACAGGTGAAAGTATGTTTTTCCACCTATGATTTTATTCATCAAATAAAAACTTGCTGTCATAAGTCCAAGAGCTCAGTGGCAGAGCTACTACCTTCATTTGAGATGTCCCATTATTCCAACTTTGTTGAGGAAACTTATCTGACTTACTCAAGGTCACAGAGCCACTATTTCAGGGCTGAGCCTGAAGCCTTCAGTCCAGTGTACTCTATCCAATACCACATATCTATGAGCCATATGCTATGTTATTTATTTATTGCTTAATTCAAGAAATTTTTATCTACTCACTTGATAAATATTCACTGCTTAGTAGGGCAATCGCTGTGGTTAAGTTTTTGTGCCATTTTTTGGTCTCCAGTGATTACAGTTAGTAAAGTTAAACCAGGAATGCAATAGTATAGACAGTTAAGACAGCCATAAAGGAGTATTATTCCATACTACATAATATGTCTACTTAAAAATGCCTTTTGCTTATGAGTGGTGCCATTTCAAAACATTATACTGACACAAATTTAAGAGCTCAAAAAGAGAAAATTATGATTCATGGAACAAATTCCATGATTGGCAACTTCAGAATTTATTGCTCATTAAAACTGTATTTTAATTCTCCTAGTTTTAATTAAAGTATATAGTAGAGTTGGTGAAATACGATTATGAGCAACTGACGTAAGATGTACAATAGTCTAATGTTTGTTTTAAAATGCATTATTGTCACTGGAGCTTTTCATGTAAAATGAAGTGGCACTTTATTTCAAATGAAAAATTGGTACACAGAATATTAAAGTTAAGCACAAAATTATCAAATCAAATGGAACCAATTCTAAGAGCCCACCTTTCTAGGGCTGTTCAGTTTGCACAGAAAGACTTCCTAACCTGGCACACACCTTTGATAGCAGCACACCATCAACTACCTGCAAGCACCAAGAGAAGAACTAAAGTCCTCAATCACTCCAAGTGCACCAGTGAATGGTACAGATCTCACACTTACACATCCACCTACTGCCAGGCAGTGTCCAGGACCTGGTCTCACACTGCCTGTGAGGTAGCCTTTCTCAAGCCTCCTGACAATGTCTAAGAAAATATGAAGTACTTATAATAATCTTGTTCATTGAAGCTTTCACAATGCATAGTGAGATTCTGTGTAAAGCACAGGACAGGCAACTGAGTCAGAAGGCTGGATACGATTTGTTGAACAAACTGACAACCCATTAAAAGAAATGTCAGAGAATTGGTTTAGAATGTACAGTTAAACTGACCTGTGAAGTGACATATAATATAAGGAGTAAAATAAAAGAAAGATACAGGAAATGAAAGATCACTTCAATAAAGAATTAGAAATTGTGGAAAAAAAATACCAAGCAAAAATCCTCAAAATGAAGGAATCAATAAACCAAATTACAAATTCAATAGAAAGCATCTCCAACAGACTAGACCAGTTGGAAGACAGAACCTCAAACAATGAAGACAAAATATATACTCTTGAAAGTAAAGCCAACTGCACAGAGAAGATGGTAAGAAAGCATGAATAGAACTTCCAAGAAATATGGAATAAAATGAAAAACCAAATTCAAGATTTATCAGCATAGACAAAGACATGGAGATAAAAAACAAAGGAATTCACAACTTTTTGATGACAATAATATCAGAAAATTTACCAAATCTAAAGAATGATATGGAAAATCAAATACAAGATGCTTACAGGTCCCCAAATGTACAAAATAACAACAGGAACATTATAATGAGAATGAGTAACATAAAAAATGAACATAGAATTTTAAGAGATGTGAGAGAAAAAAAATCAAATTACATATATGGGGAAGCCAATTCAGATTTCAGTTGATTTCTCAATCTAGACCCTCAAACACATCAACAGACTGAAGGTGAAGAGTTGGGAGAAAACACATCATTTATATGGGGTTTGTAAACATGTTAGGGTTTTCATTCTCATATCAGATAAAGTGAACATCAAGCCAAAGTTAGAAGGGATAAAGAATGTTTGTCCAAAGTATGTTTTCATACTGCTTAAAGGAATCATATATCAACATGTCCTAACAATCATAAATACATATGCCCCCCAAAATGAATCCTTTTCTAAAATAAACCATATGTTTTGTCACAAGGGAATACTTAGCAAATACAAATAAATAGAAATACTACCCTGCATTCTATTAGATCTTAATGGAATGAAACTAGAAATCAATGATAAAATAAAAAGTAGAAGCTACTCCAACACACAGAGAGTAAATAACATGCTACAAAATGATGGATAGCAGTAGAATTCAGGGAGGAAATAAAAATATACGTAGAAATAAGTGAGAACACCTATGCAATATATCAAAATATCTGGGACACTAAGAAGGTAGTAGTAAGATGAAAGATCATTACATTAAGCCCATTCATTAAAAGAATAAAAGGTCAAAAAATAATGGCCCTAACACTACATCTCAAAACCCTAGAGAAAAAGAACAAATCAATGCCCAAAACAGGAGGAGATGGGGAATAATTAAAATCAGAGATAAAATTGACACAAAAAAGAAATAATTGAAAAAAAATTGAGAAAATTAAAACTTGGTTCTGTGAAAAAAATAAATAAAATTGATAATCCCTTAGCTACACTATTGGAGAAGCAGGTAGAAATCCTGAATTACTAAAATTCATGATGAAAAAGGAAATATCATGATGGACATGACTGAAATACAGAAGATAATAAGAAATTATTTTGAAAATTTATACTCCAATGAAATAGAAATTCTCAAAGACCTTGACAAATAAAGGCCCTAACATTACATTGCAAAGCCTTAGAAGTAATACTCAAAGCTCTAGAAACATATGAACTACCCAAACTTATTCAAGAGGATGTACACCATGTAAGCAGAACAACTTCAAGCATCAAAATTGAGGACACTAGCAGAAGCCTACAAACCCAGAGAAACCCAGCATCAGAGAGACAGATACTCAGCTGAGTTCCACAACACCTTCAAAGAAGAATTAACACCAAAACTCCTCATATTGTACCATGAAATAGAAAAGGAGGCAACCCGTCCTAACTCATTCTATGAGGGTAGTATCATGCTGATACAAAAACCAAAGACACATCAAGGAATAAAAACTTGAGAGCAATATCCCTGATGAACCAGACCCAAAAATTCTTAACAAAATCATGTTAAATCACATACAAAAGCATATAAGAAAGATGTACACCAAAATCCATGTTGGGTTTGTTCCCAACATGCAACATTGGTTCAAAACATGAAATTCAAAAGTCATAATTCATCACATCAATAGACTTACAGACAAGAATCATATGACCATCTCAATAGATACAGAAAATACATTTGATAAAATACAGCATTCATTCAAGTTTAAGAGACTAGAGGAACTAGGGATAATAGGAATATATTTCAACATTGTGACAGTGGTCTATGTTAAACCCAAGGCAAATATTATTCTAAATAGAGAAAAATTGAAGCCTTCCCCATACAAAGCCATTAAGAGACAGGAATGCCCTCTTCCACCACTTCTATTTGACATAGTCCTTGAAACTCTAACCAGAGCATTTGGACAGAAGAAAGAAATTAAGGGGATACAAATAGGGAAAGAATAATTAAATATATCACTATTTGCCAAAGACATGGTTCTATATTTAGGAGACCCAAGAAACCCCACCAGAAAACTTCTACACCAAATAAAGAAATTCAGCAAAATAGCAGTATATAAAATCAATACCCATAAATCAAATGCATTTCTATAAATCAGTGATGATTAAAGTGAAGGAGAAATTATTAAAACCACTCCATTCACAATAGCCGCAAAATATACAATACATGGGAATCAAACTAACAACAGAAGGGAAAGACCCCTACAATGGAAACTACAGAACACTAAAGAAAGGTGAGGAAAACCTATAAAGATGGAAGTATCACCCATGCTCTTGGATAGGCAGAATTACTATTGTCAAAATGTCCATATTCCCAAAACTGTTATACAGATTTAATGCAATTCCTATTAGCATCCCAATGACATTCTTCACAGAACAAGAAATATAATCATGAGATTCATTTGGAAAATAAGAGACCCAGAATAGCCAAAGTAATCCTACCAAGAAGAAGGAAGCAGGAGGATCACAATGCAGAGGTACAGAGCAATGGTAACAAAAATGCCATGATATTAGCACAAGAAAAGACACGTAGAACAATGGTATAGAAGGCACAGAGAAAAACCCAAATAAATATGGTTATCTCAAACTAGAAAAAGGCACCAAAAATACCTTGAAATAAAAGATAGTCTATTATAAAAATTGTCCTGGGAAAAATGGAAATTCATATCTATCAAAATGAAATTAAAACTCTATCCCTAACCCTGAAGAAAAATCAAATCAAAAGTGGATTAAAAATAAAAAATCAAAGTGGATTAAAGATGTAGACACTAGAGCAGAGATCCTGTGCTTAATAGAAGAAAAAGTGGTACCAAATCTGCACCATGTCAGCTCAGAAAGTGACCCTCTTAACAGGACTCCTAAAGCATAAGAAATAGAATCAAGAAGCAATAAATGGGATGGACTCAAAATAAAAATATTCTTAGCAAAGGTAACAATCATTAATGAGAAAGAGTGCCTACAGAAAGGGAGAAAATTTTTACCATATGCAGATCATACAGAGATCTAATATAAAGGATATATAAAGAACTCAAAAAACTTAACACCAAAAAAATCAAAGTAGCCCAATTGATAAATGGACTAATTTAATGAACTAAATTGATACCTCACAAAAAATACAATTAATCAACTAACATGAAAAACTGCTCATCATCTCTAGTGAAGAGAGAAATGCAACTCAGAACTTCTCCAAGATTTCATCTTACTTCTATTACAATGACAATTGACAAGAATAAAAGCAACAATAAGTTTTGGTGAGGATGTGGAAAAAAATTTACACCCATACATTGCTGGGGGGAATGAAAATTGGTGTAAACATGCTTTATGGAAATTTGTCAGAAAAGTTAGAATGAAATGATCATTTGACCCAGTTATCCTACTTCTTGTTTTGCACCCAAAGGACATAAAACCAGCATACTGCAATGACTCAGCCACATGAATGTTTATAGCAGTTCATTTCAAAATACCTAAACTAGGGAACCAACATAGATGTCCTTCAACAGATGTATGGATAAAGAAAATGTAGTATGTTCACACAATAGAATGTTACTCAGACTTAAGGAATAATGGAATTATGCAATTTGCAAGTAATTGGATGCAAGTGGAGAATACCATGGTAAGTGAAATGAGCCAAACCCAAAAAATCAAATGCCAAATGTTTTCTCTGATAAGCAGACAGTGACTTATAATGTGAGGGAGGAATGTAGGGTCTTTGGATTATGCAGAGGGGAGTGATGGGAAGAGAACCAGTATAGGGAAAGTAAGAACAGTGAAATGATATGGACATCATTACACTGTGTAAATTCATGATTACATTACCTTTGTATCTCCGCAATATTTTCAGACTCTGGAAAGAAAATCTGTGCTCCTTTTGTGTACAATTTGAATGCATCCTACTGTCACGTATAACCAGCTAGAAACAATTAAAAATTTCAAAAAGTAACAAAAACAGCTTTGCCACATGCATTCTATGGTTTTATTTATTCATGTTATTTATAAGGTTTCTTTCCAGTATGGTTTCTCTCCTGGTGAATAATGCATATTTCTCTATTAAAAGCTGTGCCACATTGTTTCCATTTGTAGGGCTTCTCTCCACTATGATTTACCTTGTTGTGAATTAGGCACACTTATTTGATTATTAAAAGCTTTGCCAAAATCTTCACATTTCTACTGCTTCTCACCAGTTTGAATTTACAGGTGTTGAATACGGTATGATGTTTGATTAAAAGTTTTGCCACTTTCATTACATTTGTAGGCATTCTCTCTAGTATGAATTCTCTGGTGTTGAATAAGGTGATTTTTCATTAAAAGCTTTGACACATTCTTTATATTGGTAGGGCTTCTCGCCAGTATGGATTCTTTGATGGTAATTAAGGGATGATATTGTCCTAAAAACTTTGTCACATGCTTTACATTTGTATGGCTTCTCTCCAGTATGAATTCTCTGATGGCATAAAAGGTATGATTTTGCCCTAAAAGCTTTGTCACATGCTGTACATGTGTATGGCTTCTCTCCAGTATGAATTCTCTGGTGTTGAATAAGGTCTGATTTTTCATTAAAAGCTTTGTCACATTCTTTACATTGGTAGGACTTCTCTCCAATATGAATTTTCTGATGGCGAATGAGGTGTGATTTTTTATTAAAAGCTCTGCCACACTCTTTACATTTGTATGGCTTCTCTCCAGTATGAATTCTC
>JAJEJO010049083.1:78699-99841 GCA_020662805.1 Glaucomys volans | reverse complement strand
ACTCTTTACATTTGTATGGCTTCTCTCCAGTATGAATTCTCTGATGGTAATTAAGGGATGATTTTGTCCTAAAAGCTTTGTCACATGCTGTACATTTGTATGGCTTTTCTCCAGTATGAATTCTCTGATGACAAATAAAGGATGATTTTGCCCTAAAAGCTTTGTCACATGCTGCACATTTGTATGGCTTCTCTCCAGTATGAATTCTCTGATGACAAATAAAGGATGATTTTGCCGTAAAAGTTTTGTCACATGTTGAACATTTGTATGGCTTCTCTCCAGTACGAATTCTCTGATGACAAATAAGGCTTGAGTTTTTCTGAAAGACTTTGTTGCCTTCTGTACATCTATAATGCTTCTCTCCAGTATGAATTCTATTATGGCAAATACAGGATGATTTTGCATTGAAAGTCTTGACACATTCTGTACATTTGTAGGGATTCTCTGCAGTATGATTTCTCTGAGTTCTCTGGTTGTGAATAAGGTCCGATTTTTGATAATATGATTTCTGAAGTTCACTCCCATGCACAGTTTTCCATATTGTCCTGTGCCTTAAATATTCAAGTTTCCAATTTCCATTAATCACTCTTTGAAATATGTGTCTTATGCCTGGGCCTGGTGAGAATTCTTGCATATGATGAGAAGTCATGGCTAAAATAAATTTAAGAAAAAATTTATTTAGTAGAGTGGGAGGAATATATTTTCATACAGAACATAGGATATTATGGCCATTTGAGCAATGTCATGATATCAGTAATGTAGCAGATTAGCAAATCCAAGGTCAGCATTACTATACAAATATACATTAAATAAAAATGTACAGAAAAAATTATATTATAAAAATTACCTGAACTATTGCAGAGAGCACAGTATCCAAGATGAGTATATTACTAGGGAGAGCAATACAGTAGAGGGAAGGAATGTATGTTACTTTTATCAACCACAGACTTTCATTCTGTATCATATAGCATTATGCAAGTAGAAAAAATCTACAAGCTACTTTCACTCCCAGTAAAATAAGGGAAATATGAAACATACACAAAGATTTCTGGCTTTTTTTAATATTGTGTGAAAACTGTTTTTTGTCCTCCAAGACAGAGAGATCTGAAACTAACATGTAGATTTTGGATGCTAATACAATGGATATGCAATAAATTTAAAGAGTGTAGGGACCCTTAAGAAGAAATATGGACAAAAGTGTAATGAGAAAAATATGCACATATGTCAAGAAGATTCTCCATGAAAACAAGTTTGAGAGGCAATAAGACTCACAGAGCCTATGTCAATATTACTTGGATGAAGTCAACATATGAAAATCAAGATAAATAATTTTTTAAATTTGTGTTATTAGCTGATTTGTTTCATTTAAAAATTCAACCTTGTGTATTTACTAATATATCATGGCATTTTAGAGCGTATATACAAGGTGAAATGACTACATCTAGTGAATACATGTATTATTTCATATAATTATCAGTATTGTGCTTACAAATTATTGCATTCAATGTATTAGTATTTATCCAGAACTATTTCATAACAGTCACCAGGTGGTACAACAAACTCTTGACCACCTTATTCCCATTAAATTAAATTTTCTAGACTTTGAGTAAAAATATGTTAACACTCCATAAAGCACAGTACCTGGTGACCACAATTACACTCTCTGAATTTCTGCCTTCCACATGTGAATAAGATGCTCCTTCAACTGACTTTCTGTGTCTGCTGTATTTCACTTAAAGCATAGTCCTGCATGTTAATCCTCAGCCACCTTAAATGACAATGTATTTCTTTTTATACCTAAGTAGTAATACCATATAAATACCATACTTTTTACTCATTCAATCACTGATGGGAACATTGGTTTAGTCTTTATCTTGACTATTGAGAAGTAGTTTGCACTGAACACAGTACTGGAGATATGTCTTCAATATGGTGGCTTAATCTCTTATAGATACATATTTTGAACTAGCATTTCTGGATCATGAGATCATTCTACTTTTAAATTTTTTGTGTGGTTCTGGTTCTTGGAATTAAGCTTAAAGGTGCAATACCACTGAACTATAACACACGCCCTTTTAAATTTGTTTGAGACATGGTGGTTCTAAATTTCTGTGACTTGCCTCACACTTGAAATCCTTTGCATGGCCTCCCAATTAGCTGGGATTAGAAGCATGTAGCACTGTACTTGACTATTGACTATTTTTTATTCATTTAAAAGCTTCCATATTCTTTTCCCAATGACTATATAATCTATTGCTGACTCTTATTTTTGTTGGACAAATTAATTAACAATAGTATAGCACATAAAATAAAGGAAATCAGGTATTAATGTTATAAAACAAAACATTTGGAATTAGATATTAGAACAAGGAGCTATGAATTACCCAGAGAACACTAAATAACCATTGAAGAAAGTTTAGTGAGCTAAATTCAGACAAAAAATAATATAAATAAGCATAAATTCTATATGTGATGAATTCCATAAGAAAAAGAGAGGCATTAATGGTGTACAAAACTGTAATCCTAGCAACATGGGAGAGGCTAAGCAAGGAGGGTCATAAATTCAAACCCAGTCTTAGTAACCTGGTGAGATACTGTGTAAAATTAAAATCTATAGAATATATAAAGGGAAGTGGGATAGATATAACATAGAAATAAATAAAGGGAAGTGTGAGAGGAATCAAAATATTCTACTATGAAAAGGAATGAACCCCAAGTTAAAAATATTAAGCACAGTAGGTAAAACAATTTTAAGAAATATAGAAAAAACTTACAAAATAGGAGTACTGAGTTCTTCATTTTTTAAACTTTATTTTATTATTGGTTCATTATTACAAAATAAATCAAAACAGCAACTTGACTAACAGAATTAAATCTAAAGGACATAACTGCCAAGTCAGTTCTGGCAGAGAGAGGGTGGCACACAATGGAGCACGACCTAGTCCTTATAAGTGTTCTGTGGCCCTCCAGCCCCAGGCTATTGCATAAGATGTAGATCCCAGGGAAATGCCATAGCCTCTGCCCTGCACAACCCCCAGAACTCCCACTATGACTGCTTACTGGTTGTCCTAGGCTGTGAAGTACTGACAGCCTCTTCCCCTGTCTGATGACCTGATAGTGGCATTGACCTTTCAGACACCAGACCCAGGATCCCTTGGCTCTCAAGTCTCCTGGCCCAATTCTGTCCATCCTAGCCAAAGATACCACTGATAAAATGGTACTATATGGTGATGGGGCCATGTTTCTTCAAGAAGATTGTTGGCCAACCAAGATTGGGGCATCCAGCAGAAATTTTGAAGGTGCAAGAAGTCAAGTGTTTGCCAGAAATTTTGGCCAATCAGCAATGACTAGGGCCCTCTATGTCCACTCCAGGCTCCCTAAAACCACACTTACTTCTGAGAAGGCAAAGGCCTTATCTATCCCAGAATATGAGGAAACCTGGGGAGCATAACAGGTGGAGCAGTGAGAATCTTTGGACATTTTTTTCTACCAAATGAGGAACTGTAGGATAAGAAACTTCCTCAACAATTGGAAATGCTCAACATGCTTCAGGAAAATTTGCTGACCATTTGTTCAAAATATGTGTATACAATGTGAAATAGCTGCGTGTCAACTTGTCCCCCAACCTTTTAAAAATTTTGCTGCTTCTGGGCATTCTAAATTTTACAAAGGTTGATGGCTTATGTCACAGTTATAGCATAATGTCTTGTTAATTCCCATTTGTCTTAAAAAGTCAGAAATGTTATCTGGAAATGACTTTGAAATGGAGTTGTTAGAACACCTCTAGGAGTGACACTGTCCACATTTATTCATTGAGTCAGAGGACATGCATAAGACTTTGACCATGATTAGAAAGGATTATGTGTCAGATTGGTTATATGTAAAACATTTTTTAACATTATAACCATTGTTGGTGTGTGCATTTTACTCCTCATTACTGTAGAGATATTTGACAATGTTAAGGATTTTTTGGAAATATTACCTTTTCAAATATTCTAAAGTGCTTGGTTCATGTTAAAAGTAAAATGATAAACTCTAACACATTTCTTCGTATGGAATGTTTTGTGGAGTACAATAGTCAAAACACCTGTTGAGTAATAAACATTGTGTTCTGGTTCTTTGGAGCACCATGCCAGTGTGCTTAAAAGGAGGCAAAATAAACATTGTTCCTCTGCCTATGGTTTTTGTATTACTTTGTTCTGTACGTAGTGTATATAAAGGACAATGAGCCCTACTCTACATCTTTTTCTGGATGATAAAGAGGTTGCCAGTGTATGACAAAAGTAGAATCAGTGAACAAAATTTGAATGATTTCTGTTGAAATTCCTAGGAAGAATTGTCTTCTTAAAACTGGAGAATTAGAACACTGGGCTGATGAAGGATGAGAATAATAATATTTTAAAGACATTTTCAAATAAGAACTACACTTACAGGTAGGCAATTTCTTCAAATCATGTAAATAGTGGACAAATTGAGTCCTTAAACATCTAGTCTGTCTAGATATTTTGAAGTTCCTAGTGTATGTTAAATGCAGAGGGAGTAAAATATCACTTCGTAAGTCTGAATGCTCTATCTGATATGTGGAGGCTAACACACAATAAGGTGGGAGAGGGAGAATAAAATTTCATTAGAATAGACAAAGGGGAATTATAAGAAAGACAATGGAATAAATCAGATATAACTTTCCTATTCATATATGAATACACAAGCAGTCTAACTGCACATTTTATACAACCACGAGAATGGGAAGTTACACTCCATGTATGTATATATGACAATGTACCTACTATAGCCATGTATATCTAAACAAAATTTATAAAACAGAAAATTAATAAATCTAAAAAAAATACAAATACATGCAATCAAGAGGGAACTCTGAATCTAAGGATATAAGTAGAATGAGAACAAAAGAATAGAAAAGCATTACATACAAAACTGGCCAAAAGAAAGCTGGGGTAGCCAAATTATGATATGGAAAACACTTTAAAGCAAGAAGTTATATGAGATAAAATATGTTTTAAATTTTAAAAAACCTCTAAAAAGAGGCAAAGTAGAATATTACATAAAGAGAAAAAGGAGATTTCCCTAGAATACTGCAATAAGAATATAAATAATTTCAATTCACAACATACATCCAAGATATAAAAAGGTAAGATTGAAAGAAGTAAATACAGAAATAGAAAGCAATACTTTAATGCTGGGAAACACCAATCCACATTTACCATAAAGGAAAAGTCAAACAAAATGGTAATCAAGAGACAGAAGACTTTGAAAAATTATTTAAGTAAATTTGGCTTATAAATTAAATATTCTTAATAGCAAATTAAATATTAAACTTGGTCAACCAATAGGAAAGGAATAAACCAAAGGTTAATTGGCATGAAAATATTAAAATTATTTTGTGATTATCATAGAATAAATTTAAAAATAAAAAATGGAAGGAGTGTTCAAAAATCCACCCATATGTGGAAATTGATTGAACATTCTTGTACGTGGTCTTTTTCCAGAATTGAAAGATTAAATTAAAAGCCCTTTAACTCCTCAAAGGTACCTGGAGATTTCATGTAATCATCCCTCCAACTCCCAATGTTATTTTCTGTATGGGCAGAAAAGTCTATTTTAGAAATTATATGAAATCTCAATATTTTATGAATACATCAAAAATATTCAAAATACAAGCAAAATTGGAAGAAGGTTGTTTAATGATTTAAAAACATTAAAAGCTATAATATTCAATTGGTAGTGCTGACATCAAGACAAACAGACATAGTGAATTCTGAGTGTAATAAGCCTTCATATAGATATACAGCAGTTAAGACATTTGAACACCAAATTTTGTTACAGTATCATTCAACAGAGCTACCATGGGGAATGAAACCAAATACCCCTTGAAATAAGTGGATGGAGCAAGTTGGAATATGTAAACTACAGAATATTTTTCAAGTTAAAAAAGTAATGAATTTTTGCAAAATCTATAATCAGGATAAATCTTCAGTACATTAGGTTAACTGAAATATGTCACTGCCAAAAATAAAACTGTGGCAGAATTCTGCTTATATGAGATACCTAAACAAATCCAACAAACAAAAGACCTTATGAACAGAAGTGAGAATGGCATAAGGGATGGGAGAAGGCAGAAATGAGCCCTTTTCTACATGGGAATTGATTTATTGATTTTTGAAATGCAAATGTTCTACATATATGTTACATAAAATTCTGAATTAATATTGATGAACAGTAAACATGTTATGGTGGAGAGAGCAATTATTGCTTTCTGGTCTTGAAATACAATTAAAATTTCAAACAACACAAAAATAAAAAAGAAGTGAAAAATGTTTGAAAGCTACCTTTAAATGCTATGCTCTTTACAGTATAAGTAAGAACGAATTCATGAATATATAGATAATGGGCATGCATGTTATCCAGGTACTAGGAATTCTGAGGCAGGAAAATTGAATTTTCAAGGCCATCCTCAATAGCTTAGTGAAAAACTCTATCCAAATATAAATAGAAAGGGACTGGGGATATAGCCAATTAATAGGGTACACTTGGATTCTATCCCTATTACATTATCATATAGAAAATTTACATTACTATGAATATATGCAGCACAATAAACCAATCTGTATAACATATAAAATTAATTACAAAGGTATAATATTTATACAAACAAGTAAAAGCACATATAATTTTAGTGGCAAAATAAACAAGACTCATGCATATCTTAATTTCAACAATGTCCTAATTTATGAATTAATGGAAATTGCCATATAATCACAAAATATAGACAAAAATAAAACAGTATTATGTGAAGTGAGGAAACTAACTCTGCAAAATGAAACCTGTTCTATAAAATGAAAGAAAGAGGAAAGAAAAATTTAACTGATGATCTTTATATAATCATAGATATATTATTTACAAATCTTTCATATAACTGCAATTTGCAACTATGACTATAGACCCCAAAAAAGCATTCATTGTGAAACTTGACTTTCATTTCACAAAAATCCATTATAGTTATATATAAAGAGAACAGATAAGTGAATTTTAGTGAATAAATATATAAATAATATTAGAGACTTGTTTTAGGATATTAATTGATTACAATGATTTGACCTAGAATTCTCCAAAAATGTGCACATATTACCTGGAGAACCACAAATAGCAGATCTTTTAAATCATGCTGACACTAACTAGAAAAGGGGAGCTTTGGTGGTTAACTTAAATGAACTTTACTGGAGAAAAACAAGATTTTAAAGAATTCAAAAACATGATAAACATAGGCAGTACACGTTCAATGATAACAATAGAAATAAACCTAAACTTCTGAAAAATGTTCTCTGCTAGATAACTTCATCAACATTTTGAAGTTTGGCTTCCCCCCGATCCTTGGGACTCCCAACTGTGTCCTCTGCTATGTGTAGGCCACAATCTTTTACATCACTGAATTACTGTAAGTACTACTTTTCTAAAGGGAAGGAAGGATATATAACACACCAAGAAAGGGAGTGATTAAAGAAAGACTAAAGGAATGTCATTAACATTTTATCTGTACCAAAAAATGTCCTTTTTTCTTGAAATTACAAATCTGAAACTCATTCTTACAGAGAATTTCCCAGAAGATATTCTGCAAGGGAAGGAAATTAAATAATCATAATTAATTAAAAATTCTGAAGGGACAATATACTTACTGAGGAAGACCAAGTTTCTGTAATTCTCTAACATCACATCTCTATATAAGTTTTGCTGAGAAGGCTGAAGACATTCCCACTCCTCTTCAGTGAAATCAATGGCCACATCCCTAAATGTCAACAGTTTCTGAAATAAGAATAAGTAAATAAATATCACATTGACCACTTGATTGTTCACAGAGTTTTTAACTTAGCTGAATTTGCAATGAGAATTAATAGAAAGACTCTCATGTAGGTGGTGACTTTGACTATTTATTAAGATATTTTATACACAATGATACTATTAAATGTCTCTGAAGAAAAAGTGACATAAGTCCAAAAAGAGTATATTAATTCCACTTTCATGAAATAAAATATAAAACTCAGGCATCAAGACAAGAATATACATTTTTTAATTTTAAACATCATGAACGAAATTGTCCATATCTCTCACATGAGAAAGTTATGGTAATTAAGAAAGATAATTCTCAAATTTAATTGTACAACCACGAATCAGAGATTTACTAAAATGTGGAACCTGATTCAGTAGTTTTGTTTCATTTTGGAGTTGAGTTTTCTGAATATGTAGCAATTTTTCTAGTGATTCCAATACCAGTGGGATTGAAAAGCAATGCAGTAGACCATTTAAAGGAAACCTTTACTAGTGAATTATGTGAAGTGAGGAAACCAACTCTACAAAATGAAACCTGCTCTATAAAATGAAAGAGAGCAGGAAAGGAAAATTTAACCAAAAATTTTGTGGTATTTATGTATGCTATTAAAATATCAAATATCAACAATAATCTCATTTGGATTATTTGGACTTTATATTTCAAATTTAAACTTATTTTAATATATAAAGTAAAAAGTATACATATTTATGCAGTAAAGTTTTGGTACATGTATATGTTGCATTATTTTTATAACAGGTTAAATATCTAGCTCTTCAAACACTTGTCATTTTTTATTTAACCTTATTGGTTCTTCTTAGTTCTACATGACAGTAGAATCCATTTTCATGAACTTATGCAACCAGGAGATATATATTATTCTAATGAGAATAAAAATTATCTTTTGGTTGGCATGATGGTGGGACTCACTTAGGTATTTTTATATGTATATTTAGGAAAATTATTTTAGATTTATTCTATTGTCTTTCCTACTCTTATCCCCCTCTCTTCTTTTTTCAACATTGTCTAATCTAATGAACTTTTCTTACCCTTCCCCACTTTATGCGGTTTAGCTTTCATGTATTAGCAAAAACATTCAATCTTTGATTTGAGGAATTTGTTTATTTCACTTAATATATTCTCCAGATCCATCCATTTACAAAAGTTATGGAATCATTCTTCCTTATGGCTGAGTAATAATCTATTATGAGGGCTGGGGATATAGCCCAGTTGGTAGAGTGTTTGCCTTGCAAGCACAAGGCCCTGGGTTCAATCCCCAGCACTGAAAAAAAAATCTATTATGCATATACACCAACATTTCTTTATCCACTCATCTGTTGAAGAGCACCTAGGTTGGATTCATGGCTTAGAGGCTCTAAAGTGTGCTACTGTGAACATTAATGTGCCTGTGTCACTGTAGTGTGCTGATTTATGTCCTTTGTGTATATATTGAGGAGTTGATTAAGTGGGTGAAATCATTTCTTGAAGAATCTCCATTCTACTTTCCAGAGATTTTGCAACAATCTGCAGCCCCACCAACAATATGTGAGTGTTCCATTCTCCCCACATTCTCATGAGTATTTGTTTCTTGTATTCTTGATACTTGCCATACTGACTGGAGTGAGATGGAATCTGTGTTCTAATTTGTACCTGACTCGTATCTAGAGATGTTGAATATTTTTTAACATATCTGTTGATCATTCAAATTTATTCTTTGAGAAAGTTCTGTTCAGTTCCTTTTCCCCCTCATTGACTGCTGTGTATGTGAGAGTGTGTGTGTGTTAAACTTTCTGAATTCTTCATATATCCTAGAAATTGACAACATATTCAGGTAGTAAAATTTTTCTCCCATTCTGTTGGTTATGTCTTCGTGCTATTTTTTCTTTCACTGTGAAGGTATTTAGTTTGATCCCATCTCATTTGTTGATTTTTTAATTTTAGTGTCTTGTTCAGGAAGTAAGTGCCTGTACCAATGTGTTGGAGTGCTGGGTCTACCTGTTCTTCTAGTAGGTACTGTTTCTGGTAAAATTTGTAGGGCTTGGATCCACTTGGTGTTGACTTTTGTACAGTCAGAGTACAGTGAGAAATAGGGATTAACTTTCATTCCATTAACTATGATTTCCACTTATCCAAACATCATTTGTTTGAAAAGGCTATCTTTTCTCCAGTGTGCACTTTTAGCACCCTTTTCTAGTATGAGGTAAATATATTTATGGGGAGTTTCTCTCTGTGTCTTCTATTCTGCTCCATTATCCTTCTTGCTTATTTTGTTGCTAATACTTTGTTTTTTGTAACTGTAGCTCTGTACCATATTTTAAGATCTGCTGCTATAATTCTTTGGGGTTTGTACCCCTCACTAAGGATTGCATTAGATGTCCTGTGATTTTTTCCCAAATGAATTTCATGACTGCTTTCTCTATTTCTTTTTTTTTTTTTTAATTTTAATTTTTTTTGAACCAGGGATTGAACTCAGGGACACTTGGCCACTGAGCCACCTCCCCAGCCCAGTCTCACTCAGTCATAAGAAAGAGTGAGATAGGATACATGTGCTGGTGCAAACCTGAAATATCCAGGACTCTAGAGGCTAAGGCAGAAGGATCACAATTCAATGGCCAACCTAAGAAATTGAGCAAAACCTGTCTGAAAATAAAATTTTAAAAAAGATCTGAGGCTCCAGTTCAGTTATATACACTGGTTTCAATATCCAATATCACAAAAGGAAAAAAAGTTATTTTTTTCAAAATTACACAAAATATTTTTAGATTTATAAATTATAGAATATTAAAAAAATTAAATTTATCAAATGATTCCACTAAATGGTACAAGGACAAATGACAGAGTGAAAGAAAACTAATTGCCTCACATATAATCAAACACCTATAAGAAGAAAGGAAAAGACACACTCCAAAGAACAACAGGCAAGAGACTTGAACAGCCAGTTTAGGAGATATCTAAATGTTCAATAATCATGAAAAATGCAACATCTTTAGAAACTAGATCATGTAAAATAAAATCACGTCATATACACAAAATTAAATAGTAGTGATGAACATGTGGAATAAAGGCATTCTCACAAAGGGAAGATAAAGTTTAAGCTATCATTCTGCATGTGCAAAACTGCTTTTTTTTGTTTTTAAATCAATCTTACGTGATACACCACCACTAGACACAGACACTGAAATTACCACACCTGGACACATGAGGACATAACCATATTCCTCCAGAGTTGAAACCCAGGGACATGGTTAAAGAGGATGTACATTTAGGAATAAATGAATAATAAACTGTGGAAAATAGTGGTTCTACAAGTCAGACATATTTCTGTTATATTATATCCAGTTTGACAAATACTTTAAAAACCATGTATATTTTAAAAGATGTCACATGAATTTTATATTTCATATGTAAGCATACTTTTAAAAAATAAGCAAAATTTGACAAAATAAAAATACACAGAAGTACATCATCAAAGAATGAATTACACACTGTATGCATAGTTGGTAAAACTATCATTATAAGGATGACCAATTTCCCTAAGTCAATCTATAATAAAACTCCATCAATTTCACCATGAGCCGGGCATTGTGCCACATATGCCTATAATCCCAGCAACTCGGGAGGCTGAGGCAGTGTGAGTTCAAAGCCAGCCTCAGCACCTTAGTGAGGCCCTAAGCAACTCAGTGAGACCCTGTCACTAAATAAAGCACAAAATAGGGCTGGGGATGTGGCTCAGTGGCCGAGTGTCCCTGAGTTCAATCCCCGGTTCCAAAAAAAAAAAAAATTTTTCACCATATTTTATTTTTAATTGAAGAAGTGACCAGCAAGAACTTCTAAAAGTCTCCTGGTACGTTAAATATACATGAAATTAGACACAAGTTCTCTGAATATAAAAGCAATAGTACCAACTATCATTAACTGACACTAGTGTAAGTTATAAAATTATAATATTGGGGTAATAAAAAGACCAAGAAATCACCATACAGAAAATCATAGGTAAATCCATATGTATGTAAGTATTGTTTTTATTATTAAGTGCAATAAAAGGGCCTATATAAATCCAGTCATGCCAAGAGAAGTAATGTGAATGAATACTACAATCCAACTTAAAGGTAGATTTTAGAACTAGAGGCGGAGCACTGGTTGGGTTGTGTGCACAATGTGTGTGACACTGGAATAATACCCCAGAACTCCCCACCAGAAAGCAGTTAGTAAGAGAAATGATTTTAAAACTACAGCAGAATATGAACCTCCTTGTTCTCCCTCCATTCATGGATATACCAGATAAATATCTACTCCTGTTTTGAGTCCCTCTTAAATTTATAAATTAATTAGATGCATGTAAAACTGAAAGAAATCTATCATCAGATGAATAGGAAAAGTTGGGGTATACTAAGACATTAGCATTCCTGGGGCAATGATACTTTTAACTGAGACAGAATACTTAAATCCAGTGCCACCCTGAGTAGAGGAAGACATATTGGGTCATAAACACAGCACATTTAACTCTAAATTGCCTGTAGTTTGAATTTTAATGTATCTGGTGCCCACAGAGGAAGAGATTAGTTACACATGAGTATCAAGACCAGGGAAAAAGGTATGGTTTTCTATGGTCATGCAAGTTCCATGGACTCTATTCCATGGGATCAGGGAAGAATAGGAGTAAAATCTCAAGGATCTCAGTCATCCGTAAAAGACACTTGCCAACATAATCTACAAAATGCTGTTGCTAACATTTGAGTTTCTATCTAGCCAGTACCAAAGAGTTAGCAATGGAAATACAGTCTACGACTGGCAGCCCAAGTGGGAATTAAACACTTCATAAGCCCTCTTCCCCAGTTCACCTTAGCAATAACTCCAGGCCTAACCAATTTTTTCTGCAAGGGATGTGTTCCAAATTCAACTTTTTCCATCCAATGGACTACATCCTAAACCTCTAAGCTTTGGGAGCAAAGGCAACTGTACATGTGCATATTTCCCTGTATCACAGAGGCTCCACATTGGTATGCAAACATTACCATGGGCTACAGTCCCCATCAGGAGTGAAGAAAAAGGGCTAAAAGTACAGATCCCTGTTTATTTCTAAAATAGGTTTTCATCACATTCTTTCGATGAGTATAAGGCAGCCTGGATTCTAACAAATTTGCATCATGAATTGAGTGCACCATTCAATTTTAAGACCTTCTGTGGCCTGAATGCAGCTGTTAGATTGGCTACTATCGACAAGTTGGGAATAACTAGCACTCCAATTATATGGATATGGAAGAAAGAAACACTTTCACACTGTGCTACAATATGAATTTAATAAAGCCAATTTTTAAAAAGCCTTGAAATTTGAGTCTTTTTAAAAAAACTAACAAAATAATACTTCTGAGTACATCTCCAAAGTATGTTCAATAAATGGCTGCGTTCTCATCTTCATGGTAACAGTATTTACAGTAGCCTAGATTATTAAACAACTTAAGTGCAGTTTGGATGAAGGACACACCAGGAGATTCCTCCCAGCCTGGGCACTCAGGTAAGTCACTTAGAAAATACACCCCCTAAATTGAGACTGCTCTGTAACATGAGAAGCTCCAAGAACTGACATTCACTAACCATTAGGAGACATTAGATGTGCCAGCACTGGGATCCTCATGTCAGACAGCTCTGAAACACAGCATCAGGAAACACCAAAGGGGAAGGAGAACGTTCTGACATAAACTCCACAAGGTGGACTCTCAACACAAAGGCATTGTGACAAGGTGTCTGGCCTTGACAGAAAAAAAGGAGAATGTATACACATGTTTTTTGCAAAGGTGAAGTGATTTTTCTATAGTTTTCTAACATGTGAAATGCTCATAAATAACAACAACAACAACAAAAAGGCTTCTGCTTTGGATTTTTTCTATGGTACTGGAGATTTGACACAGCAGCATTTTAAATCTGAGCTACATACCCAGTCCATGTTTTAAAACTTTGAGACAGGTCTTCCTAAATTGTCTATGCTCAAACTAAATTCATGACATTGACCTTGAAGTTGCAGTCCTCCTGCCTTAGCCAACTGAGTCTCTGGGATTATAGGCATGTATCATTGCACCCAGCCAGAAAACAAATCCTTTAGAAGGTTCTACTCAGTTCTTGGTAAAAAAATAAAAATGAAAATATTGTGCTCATTTGAAATGTAAAATTGGAAAATAATTGATAACACTGGGGAGAATGGAAGTTGTCCTTTGGAATGTGGACAGGGAGCTGGAATTTTATGATTTCATATACACATACATGAGAGCAAAGCAAATATATACATAATATAATATATATATTTTCTGGATTTCACATTTTACTTTACTTCCCATACATTTAGAATATTTAGGAGGGTTAATCTAGGGTTGCGCACACATGTAATCCTAGCAACTCATGAGACTGGGCACAAGTTCAAGGTCAGACTCAGCATCTGTTTCAAATAAAAATAAAACTAACAGGGATGTATCTCAGTGGTAAAGGATCTCTGGGTTCAAGGAACAGTGCCATCATCCCACCAAAAAAGAGAAACAAGCTCAGGAGGAAGAAAGAACTGAGATACCTACAGACTACAGACCACAACCCTCCTCATGTAAGAAAACAATACATGGAGTTGTAATTCTGGTGATCATCCTTCTCCACAATCCACCACACAATCTGGAAATGTGCCGGATGCTGGCACACATGTGCTGAGATAGAATTTCAGGTAGTGGCTGAAGATAATCTGCAGAAACAGGACAGGACTTCTGGAGTCTACTGCTGAATATGTCCCACTTGACTGGCCAGTTAGGATTTAGGGTTAAAGATCAACACCTTATTTTACCATGATATTTTTTCTTCCTATGATAAAAGCCCCTAAATAAGCAAGTGGGCTTGGAATCAATATGAATTTTGTTGCCAGGTATGGTGGCACACACCTGTAATTGCAGCAACTTGTAAAGATGATGTAGGTGGATTGCAAGTTCAAAGCCAGCCTCAGCAACTTAGAAAGAACCTGTCACTAAGTAAAATATATTTAAAAAGTGCTGGGCATGTGAATCAGTGGTTAAGTGCCCCTGGTTCAATCCCCAGTACCAAAAAAAAGTGTGTCTAATTTAAGTCAAAACACCTCCACCACACCACGTGACCCGTACAACTTTTTTTTTTTTTAGAACTTGGTTAGTGGCACTTATTCACAAAAGCAGGATTTCTATGGGTGTGTGTGTGTGTGTGTGTGTGTGTGAATGTATACATAATACTATGATATATGTCATACATATATCACATATATATAGATACATGCACATATATTTTGTTGTTGTTTTGGCTTGCTTTCTCATATCTGGAATGGAATTGACCATGGCCAGCATTTTAATGGAGAAAACCTACCTCTGGAAGCTTTCTGCTTAAAGCTCCCTGCTTTCACTCAGGGCAGTGTCTCTCCTGTTTTGTTTTGTTTTTGTTTTGTTTTGTTTTGGATCTGAGAAGAACTATGGTAAGGAATTGTACTCCTCACCTAAAAGAAAAGCAGGTAAGAGACTTGCCTGAACCTACATGTCTATGTGGAATATGCACATATATTACATATAAACACAACATTTTTTTATACCTGATCGTTTATGGGGCTCTTTTTCTATGACATGTGGTAATCCTGGTTCAGTTTATAACAAGGAATGACACCAGCCAGAAGAAATCCCAATCCTCCTTTACAAATCAGAAAAAAATACAGGTTTCTATGTCATTTTCTAAACACAGCTGAACATGAGTGATAGAGGTATAGAGAAGACAACTCTTTTATTGGGGACACAGAGGAAAAACAGTACAAAGAAAAACAATTAGTTGCACCACCTAGAACTACCAGAGAATTGGAATTTGGAATTTAGACAAGGAAGATTCAACCTTTTATGTTGGGAATGGGGATGACATTGGTGCCACAGTGAAAAAGTTATTACAAGCTTTTGAAGGAAAATTAATGGGACTGGAAGAAAATGGTTAAACAATTAGTATCTGCACAGTGTTCTCCAGTGGTTTGTCAGCTGTGGGCCACAGCACATACATGTATTCATAGCCTCCATGAAGAGCATTATCCAGCTGTGTCCTCTAAAATTATTCCCATTTTAGAAATGACAAAACAGGTTTCTGGATCTTAAGTGGCAACTCAGCTGCTGCCCAGAGACAGCTGTATGAAATCCCTTCAAAGCTCCTCAAAGATTGATTTGCTCCTGATGTAGAGGATGTGTCTGAAGAAATATTATTTTCTCTCCATTTTGAAGAGAGTACCTAGAGAAGACATCCAAGGACCAACACAAATGTTTTTCCCCTCTCTCATGTTATGTAACTCTTCAAAAGCTGAGCTATCAACCTTCATTCCTTATGAGGTAAATGCTTGGAGATTACAGAGTGCAAAAAAGCACATCACAGGCCCAGAGTCTGATAGTGACTTGGAAAATAAATAAATCTAAAAGGATTACAAGAAAAAATTTTAAAACAATGTGTAACTATTTCTAAAATTATATATCCCTACAGACCACAGCTGCTCTTCTGCAGGACAATGACATGTGGAGATTGGATTACAATAATGGGCCCACCTGTCAATCACCAGCGTCTGGGAAGATGCTGAGTCACAGGCACACACCTGTCAGGTACTATCTGAGGTAGGGGTTAAGGATGCCCTGCAAGGATAAGGAAGGCAGTGAGGGGTCGCTGCCACTGACCTGCTCACCAGCTGGACGGCCAGCAGGAGTGAGGGTGCACGCCCCACAGGAGGGCGCAGGCCTGCACACTCCTGAGACTGGAGAGTCCTGTCTGCCAGCTCCTGCTCCTGCCACGGCCAGTACCGCCATTCCAACAGCCTCCCTCCCCAGGCTCGCGATGCCACTGCCCACTCACCATTTCCTGGAGTCAGACCTCCTCGCTAGGGAACTTCAGCCCCTGCACAGCAGAGGAACCTGGGGCTTTGAAGCAGGTGAGGGAATCCGAGAGTCAAATGGAAGACACGGCGGACTCAGGAGAAGCAGAGAAGGTGGCGGAAGCCCGCCCCAGCTCCCCGCAGCACACAGGATTGGACAGTTCTCACACAGTGCTCCTGATTGGACAGGGCTTCAGACCCCGCCCCCGGAGTCTGAGACCAGGGAGCTTCTCTGTGAGTGACAGTGAACAATATCCAATCCAGGCCTGACTAACGCCCAGAAGGACAGGTGCTTTGTAGCTTTTTGTTATTGTTCTTTTGAGGTCTGGAAATAGCAGGGCAGAGCCTCAGGCTGCTGCTATTCTAAGGCATATTTCCTTTCAGTGTTGGAATCTACTCCTACAAGCAGAGCATTTGCATTTAACCTGGCATACAAGGTGATTTCAGTTCATGAATTATATATGCCAGTATATTATTCATGAATGAAAGTAATATAATGTCAATTGCTAAAAATGTTATTTAAATTTTCTGCTCCGTTCTTGTTGGGAGATGGACTAAACTTTGAATGGGAAGCAACCCTTTATCATTTTTTCTCACTTCATGCTGGTCACAGGTTATTTCACGTTGCAGATATCAAACAGGAGAAAAAAGAAGGTGGGATTCAAAGGGTTTAGGGACACATACCCTACAATCTTCCACAGCCCTGACTCTATTGTTTAAATTCATGAAATGTAAATATATTTGGCAATTTGGGATTAGGCCTAACGACCAAGCTGTAATTTGTTTCCTCCTGTGGACATACTCCCACAACTAATAGGCTGGTGGCTGGGACTCAGGATGAGCTGTGTCTGATTTCAAAGCCATAACAACTCCTCCAGATAACAAGACTCCTGCAAACTTTCTTTTTCTTATCAGACTTGGAAAGTGACAATTATTCAGAAAATCAGGATTTGTGATATATGTATGTAAAATCCAGTCCTGTGTATTACATAGCATAGCACAAAGAGAACATTATCATATTCCTGCACCATCTTGGTGCTCCCATTCCAGGTTCCAGGGAATCCTGCTTCAAGTTTACATTAAGGGCAAATACCAGCTAGAATTTATCTCAACACCCCTTTACATATCAAAATATAAATTGATGTTAAATATGTGGGATGCTAAATTAGGGTTTATTAATTGTAGAAGAGGCTGACCTAGAGGGATGTAAAGGACCACCAAGCTCTATGTTTTCAAAACAAGGAGGGACATGGGCTATAGAGTCATGCAGCAGAAAATTTTTATTGAGGACCTGGAGCAAAACAAGGCCAAGCAAGGACATATAATTGTTGACAGTAACATGAAACATAAGAGAATTGGAATCTGGATTTCACACAGAAAGAGTTGACATTGTGTTTGGGCATGTGGATGGCATGAGTGCCCATGATGAAAAGATTATAAGGTTCTGAAAAAAGTGATATGTCGGATAATGGTTAAATGGTATCTACACAGTAACTTCAAGTGTTTTGACAGCTGTGGAAGCACAGCACCTACTTATATCAGTAACTCCCATGAAGCAATTTTCCAACTGAGTTCTCTAAAAACATCCAGTTGTAGTGATGAGAAAACACAACCTTCCAGATATCAAATGGCTTCTCAGCATCTTATGTCAGAACTGAGAACTGCCCAGGACAGCACTGTACGAAATTCCTCCTAAGCTTCTCAAAGTGGGATTTTCTCCTGATACAAGGGATGTTTGTTTATGGAAACATTATTTCTTCTTCATTTTAAATAGAGAGCCTAGAGAAGATATCTCAGGAGGTCTCTTTGATGTGAGAGACTATTGTTTGTACTTATTTTGTGTTAAGAGAAGTCTTTAGTAACAGCTATGTCAACCCAGGTTCTGCATTGGGGCAAATGCTTGGAGACTATATGGTGAAAGAAAGCACAATATGGTGTGGGAAGCTATCCTTATTTAGCAGAATCGGATTAGGCTGAGTCATGGGACACAGATGCCTGGCTTCTAGGAACTTCCTGGAAGCATGTGGCACTGCATAGGAGAGATTCCTGTCTCCTGGAATTTTCCCCCTAAGAAAATGTCTCCCCTAACTCCACCCTATCCTGTCCATCGCAGATGATGCTCCTCCCAGTCCTGGTCCCCTTTACCTGTATATTATAAATGAAAGAGAGTTGGGTGAGTTGTTGTTGTAAGAGGCCAGAGCTGGTATGATCAGACCCATCATGCCCCCTCTCATTTAAAAAGAGAGTTGGCTTTTGTGTTTTTATTAAGTAGATAAGTTTTCTGGGTAATAGAAAAATCACCAACATCCTCCTCCAGCAGTTAACCCTTTTCTCCTCCACTCGGGATGTGGCAGAGAGAACGTCCACAATATGGGGCCCATCTGAGTAGGACTCAGGGAAGAAAATAATCTAAATACTGATAAATCAACTGAAAGGTAACTCAAGTTTGTCAGTTGGGAAATTGGAAAAAAATGGAATAGTGTGATTTTATTTACCACATGTAAAAGAGATTAACAGGGAAAATAACTTTTTAAATGACACAGCCCAGAGAATCCTGGCTGAGAGATGCTACAATCAGAGAGCTCTTGTGCCAATATAACTTCAGCAGCTCATCTGAGAAGCAGTCTGCCTGTAGCTAGTAAATTGTTGCATGTGCATATCTGCTCTCTCAGTATTCCCTTTCCTGGGAGTCTGTCTTCAACAGTCAACTAGTTTATATTACCAACTGTATTGTATCCTCACCCCAAATCTCATAGGCTGATATTCCAAACACCTGGTGACTCCATTTAAATATGTGGTTCTTAAATGCATGAGTAATGTTAATCCTGTTAATTGGTAAAGTTGAATCTTCTTATAAAATGCAGCCAAAGGGCACAGAAGCACAGGAAAAAATGTCATGCAAGCATAGAGTCAGAAGTTGGCAATATACATGTCAATGACTTGACCTCAAAGGAAACCATTCCAGAAAGCACCTTGATATAGAGACTGTGGAATCAACACAAACAAATTTCTGTTTAACCCCATCTGTGACATTTTCGTGACAGCCCAATGATGTTGATGGAGCCCACTAGGACACATATACGCTCTCACAGCAGCATGGGTGAAGGAAGGTACAATAGATTCACATCATATTTCACCACTTAAAAATGCTCCCACTTTGTACATTTCTATGCCTAGAACCTTAGAATGTTTGGAAATATCAAGAAAACATCCTGCTGCCTTGCACATTTTCTTTAACATGAGCTAAACAATGGGAGTGCCTGGCTATCAGAGTTCTAAGTTCTGTTGCATTCTAATGATGACAAATTGTCACTTCTTTAAAGTTTAATAAACTGAACATTTTCCCATAATAAAACCTCTCAAAACTGTCCTTTTAAGTGCTGACTTATCATCTCCTTAACAATCCAAAATTATACAAACAGGAATAACCTTTCAGCCCCTTGGGAATTGGTCAATGCATCATTACCCAATTTTGTGGAGGCTCATAGCAGGCCTGGCTGGTGCCTTGGAGAGGATTTGAATCTGGATGGCAACATTAGAACTTTATTCTTCCCCCAAGTGAGTTTTAAACTACACCTTGAGCCTTCATTCTGGCAAGAGGCAGAATATCACAATCATTCCAGAAGACACCTGTTAGAGAGCTCAGAATGGTGTAAAACCAAGCTGTGCTCCTGGGCTCAGTAGCTCACTGGTGAGAAATATCTGCAGTGGTCACATGATGGCAGCCTTGCACAAACCCAGGTCAACCTGGGTGCCTGCCCAGGTTCCAGGTCAGTCACCTGGATACCAGTCAGTGGGCAATCACCTGCTTTCTGCAAAACCCCCAAAGGCATGGCCTAGATGTGCATCCTTAATTGCAGTTGAACACTGTACTTTTCAAGGGAAAAAGGAGCATCTTGAACTACTCAACACAGCCTTCCTGTCTTGAAGTAAACAGCTGATTTGCTTCAAATGGGAGTTCTGTGTGCTGTCTTGCTCCCCAAGTGTCTATCATGCTAAAAGTCACATAATACAGACAAGATTCATTGCTAAAAGGGGTTCACTTGTCTCTCTCTCTTTAAGGAAAAAATATTTGACTTTCATTGTCAGTCCAGGAAAGCTGATTCCAGAGTTTCATAATTTTGTAAATAACTCCATAGACTTGCCAATAAATAAATATTTAAAGACTCTCACTAACCCACTAAAATGCATCTTGCTTCTCTTTGCTCTAGTTAAATGTTGGAGACATTGAGTCTCCCTGCTCCCTGGGATCCCTTCACCTTGGATGAATGGGATGAGGGTGTAGTCCTCTCTGCTTCTCTGTGCAGCACTCAGAATGCCTACCTCCCTCTCAGTCTCTGACAACTTTGGCAGCTTCCACTGGATAGAGATTCAGATAGATGGGAATGTGCCTAAGCACATTTCATCACCAGGCCATG
>JAJEJO010049083.1:0-78689 GCA_020662805.1 Glaucomys volans | reverse complement strand
GGGAATGTACCTAAGCACATTTCATCACCAGGCCATGACGACGTCAGTTGGTTCCATGTTCCTTTTCAGTCATTTTATTTTTGCTTCTCAGTAACAGCATCCCAGGTGATTTAGTGGCCAGAGTTGCTCCATTTATGAAATGGGAGCAATGATTCTCTGGAAGGATTGACTGGCACATGCCCAGGATTCCATTAATGCCCAGTATAAAGTTGTCTAAAATGCAGTGGGATGAGAAGAGGGAGGGGAGCCAAGAGCTGCCGGGGTCCACCCTAGCACAAAGGTCGTGGCGTTCTCTGGTGAGTGGGAGGGCGTCGGCAATGGATGGAGAGTAATTGCACAGACTCAAGGTCTAATGCAATGGCTCATGCTTTATTCAGCTTAGCACTCTACTTTTATACAGTAATTTTTTGCTATCATGACAATTTTTAGAGTTTACAGAACAAGGAACTTTCCAAGGTACATTTTTACGAGGAACACGAGAAAGCAATAACCTCGATTATTAACCTTATGTAATTATTTAATTTTAAAAATATTTGTTATTCCGTAACCTGGCAAAATTTACTTTGAACCCATATAATTTTCATTATACGTAGTTAAGGCAACAGACATTTCTTTTATCTATTTGAACTTGTTTTTTAACATATGAACTTAACCTTTACATAAGGGTAAAATGTTGTTTATTAAGGCATACACGTGGGTAATGGTCTCTGTGGTCACCGCGGCCAAGGCTTTTGAAGGTATTATATCACTTTGTCCTACTCCTTTTACGAGCGCAGAACATTAAACACCAATGTGTATCTAAGCCTAGTCACAAGTGGAAGATTTTGCCAACGAATTCTTTTTCCCTCCACATAACCATCTTCAAGATTAATCCATCCTGTAGGAGACAATGACAAATCTAAATCTGTTTTTGTTAAACTCTCCTTTAGATGGATACTAAAACCTGCCTTTAGAAAGGCATTACCAATTTTGTTGTAACAGTGGGAGATAACTAATAATTAGTTTTAAGGAATTTGTATGAACTTCACTGGAAAGTTTCCTTACCACCACAATGGCAAGGAAAGCCCCATCACATTTAAGGATAGTTATTTTAAATGTATATAGCATTCATTTGAGAAAGCCTCATCACATGATTGCAAGATTATTATTTGTCTTCAAAGTATTAAAGAACCATCATATTATTTTCCCTCATTCCCCCAGCAATCTCCAGAGACTAAATCAAATCATCATGTTATAAGAAATAAATGACAGGAAGGGCAAGGAGCCCTGGGGGCATGCCTCTGGGTTCCTCATTACGATGAGGCCTTGCAAACATCTACCAGTGGAACCTTGTCAGGCACTGGATGGAATACTAGGTGCCCCCGCACAGTGAAACCTTATCAAGCACTGGACGGAATACCAGGCACCCCCGCAAAGAGCAGTACAGAAAATGCAAGATGGTGGGACCAGGAGACCCCCATTCCCCATGAAGTGTACACTAAAAGGATACAGGCCTAGCTCTCAGGTTTTGGTGAGAGAGATAGGCCATTTCCTTAGCTAAGGCCATTTTCCTAAAGGCCATTTCCCTAGTGAAGCCAAGCTTAGATGGCTAGGAAATGCTCCCAAGATCATCCCAGCCATGGCATACCATGTGCCTCTGGGGGTCACAACTTGAGTTCAGTACACTCTTGGCTTATCGAGGTTCAATTAATGAAGCCATCCCTTTCAGGTGCATTGAGCCAGGTGCTGTGCTGAAAGCTAGCACAGACCTTGGTCATGGCAGACATGGCCTGCTCTCTCCTTGGATTTTCTGGCCAGTTCACATAGCAGTCCCCAAAGAAGCAATGGCAGTAAGGAAACCAGGGTTCTGATTTCATTCTTGTGTTAGCAAACAGCATGCCAACATATGGCCTTAAATAGCGTTGATGAAGGAACTACCTGGTGGGGTCCTGCTGAGGGGGGTGGGCAGGAGGGAGAGAGAAAAAGAAAGGGACAGAGAGAACTATGTCAGTGGCTGGCAGCATGGTCTGTTGACCTTGAGTTCCATTACGATGCTAAAGGAGCAGCCAGAAGCAAAGTGCTTACTTGTGTATATTCACCCTGGGTTGTAAGCTCACTGCGGTCAGGGTCAGGGCTCAATGCCTAAGCAACATTGACACATTTAGTCCCATATGAATGTCAAATGTAAGCCTGAATATTTAGGGGAAAACAATCAATATGACTTGGATTTTTCAAAATCCAGTGCCATTTTTCTTGCTTGGAACCTTTCCATGAGGCAATGCAGGCTAGATACACCTACATGAGCTTCCTATTTAATTGGAGTATAAATTTTCTCTATAGTTTCTAATTATCTTCTGTATTTCAGTTGTGGGCATTCTGATATTTTCTTTTTCATAACATATTTTAGTAATTTGGGTTTTCTCTTTTTCTCTTTGTTAGTGTGGCTAGGTGATTATCAATTATTGATTTATTTCAAAGAACCAACTCTGTTTACAATCTATTTCATTTTGCTTCTCACAAATTTCCATTTATTCACTATTTGTATATTTATTAAACCTTCCTCAAGCACATTATCAGGTCCATTTTCCAAACAACTCAGTGATTGCTACCACTTTTAGGGACATAGAAGTTTTTAATTGAGATACATATTTTGTAAGACAAAATGTCATTGCACACTTAACACTCTACAATACAGTGTAAATATATTTTATATGCTAAAGGAATCAAAAACAATTATGTGGCTTTCTTTAGTGTGCTGTTCATATTATTACACTGGACTGGAATCAAATCCACACTATCTTTGAGGTATGTATATACTAGGGTCTAGTGGGCTCCTCCAGAAGCCCTTGACACAGATAGCAAATAGATATTGATTGTGTCATGCTTCACTCTCCCTACCAAGTGATAATCTTTATTTGCAGTAAGGGTAGCTGAATATGGTGTCATAAACTAGTTGCACTTTGTGAATGTGCATGATAGCATACTACATATAATCTTTTTTCATTTTTTAAATTTATTTATTTTATATTTAGTTATATATGACAGTATTTTTCCACAATTTTTGTACACAAATGGGGTACAACTTTTCATTTCTATGGTTGTGCAAAATGTAGATTCACACCCTTCATATAGTCTTACCTGTACATAGGGTAATACTGTCTGTCTCAGTCTACTCTCTCCTTCCTCCACCCCCTCCCATCCCATTTCTCTCTACACCATCCAATGTTCCTCCTTTCTTCTCTTGTCCCCACCCCACCACCCCTCACCCCATTTTGTATCATCATCCACTTATCAGAGAAAGCATTTGGCCTCTGGATTTTTGGGATTGACTTATTTCACTTAGCATGATATTCTCCAAATTCACCCATTTACCAGCAAATGCCATAATTTTATTCTTGCTTATGACTACATATAATCTTTAGTTTCACACAGTCCCAGCTTTAAATTCATGGTGCTCCACTTAATAAATTTTAACTATAAGTAAAAAAAAACAAGCAAGCAAAAACAACCAAGAACTGATTTGTGGTAGGTCAGAAGTGCATTACAGAACTTAGTGTCAAGCCTGCCCTTTGTTAGAAGAATAACTATTAACTGTTTGAATTATAATAGTTTTCTGACTTCAGGAATTTGCCCAGGAAGTTTGGTGGTAGTGGGAGGTAAAGAAGAATAAAAATCTGAAGAGTGTGTGATGAAGACTAACTCTTTAACTGTAAAATAAACACTTGAGCTGGAGCAGTGCTTCTAAAAATTACTGATGTGAACATGCTATTCTCACCCTGAGCTGAACAGTCTCAAATGAACACATTCAGATGAAGAATATGAATACTTTTATACATTCTCCATAATCTCATGTAGTAATATGACTTGAAAACCTAGTTACCAACCAAAATCTAAATGGGATGTTCATTGACACATTTTATAGATACCAAATCAAATCTGGAGACACAACTCAGTATAACAATATTTTGTAATATTCATTTTAGTTGTATATTAAAAACTATTTCATTAAAAATATAAATAGTATAAGCTAATTATTCAAGCTTAATCAAAATATATTATAAAATTTTCCTTAGTGAAGGTCTGTCTTATTAAGTTAAAAAGACTGATGAGGACTAAAATCTCAATGTGTAAAACAAGCAGCAATCCATTAGAAAAGAGATGCTGAGGAGGCAGATTCTTAGAGATCCTACTACTCTATTTCATGTCCATATTTCTAAAATTTTCCTTCATTCAAGTTGTTTTGGTACTTTAAACTATTTTCAAATCATTGCCAAAGCCAAAATAAGTGACTCAAGATTTTCCCATATTGACACATGAATTTCATGGATTTCAGTCCAAAAGTCTATTGGAGAAATAAAGGTGCATGAGTATTTTTGTTGGATGCATGTTTCAAAGGTATTGAAACAAAAGCAGAATACAATGTTTCAAAAATTATGGCAATAAAATTTGATTGACTTTTTCCTCTTTTTCCTAGACATTATGACAGCGGTGAAGTCAAGCAAATACAGGAAGAGTAGCACGTCTTACCTAAAAGTGGCTGTGGAGTTCACTGTGGGCCAGCCCAAGACAAAGGAAGTTACAGAATTGGTGTTGCTTTCTCCCATTTCATCCACAGGGCTTGCTGTCCACATATCCATGTTTTTTTTTTTACTTTTCAATTATTATTTCTAGAAAGATAAACACCAAACAAAATTTCTTGATATTTCATTTATTAAATTTTACAGGAACTTCTGCACTTTTTGTAATAGGACATTTGCTAAGAATCATGATCAAAGAATTTCTCATGGTGTTTATCTTCAGTTTCTAGCAGGCTAAGTTGCAACATGGTTGGACACCTAGGTCCAAGAAGACCTTTAAATAATCTCAACCTCACACATTTGTTTATAGAAGCATTGCTTTTAATTTTTCTATTTTAGTTTCCTGTATATTAAGTAATACATTTGTATCAAACACCTAAATTAAATTTGCTGTGGTCATAAAACATCATGAATTATTTCCAACTTGCTTACTTTCAAAAGTGTTAAGCCATTGAAATTACCATGTTATATTAAAATGTTTACAAATATATCTTAAAGTAGATGTTGTAAAATATATTCAACTTACAGAAATTTATCATGCATTTTCAGCTTATTGGTTACAAGATCTTGTAACATTTGGAAGTGTAGGTTATTTTAAATTTTACTTCTTATGATTTTATTAAACCCCCCCCCCCCCATATTCCAACAAAATCCTGAAAAACCATGGCCTGAAACAGAGTCTAAACTAAACTGGCAAAGACAAAAACAGGAACAATATAGCTGACACAATAATCTTAATTCTCTGGGAACCATAACAGTAACTGCCATTTTAAAAATCTTCACTAAAACTGTATTTTGAAAATTTCTACTGAATTTCCATCATGCCATTAATATGGAATCACCATGGCTTTTGATTTTATGGACATACTTAATTCTTATGATGTATCTGAGACTTAAATACTTAAAAGACAATGAGAAGGACAAAATCTCATTTCTTGATGGATTCTAGGTATTATAGAAGAAGAAACTAACATTACTTTGAATGGGAAACTTTTTTTATTTTATTCAGGTCTCTGTATTAGATATCATGTTCAAACTTGGGTATTTATTGACCTTGAAACAGTCATCCCAATAATTCTTTCGTTACATCAAACAGTGTCAAGGTTGCCCCTTCCTGATGTCAAGAAAGGTAATTTTAGCAAGTGTAACAATATTTTCTGTTCTCTACTAAAAATAATAGCTGATATTTTCTGAAAACATACCAGGTGCCATTGTGTAAAGGTCTACAATGTTATTTAGTTTGATTCTCATACAGTTTTTGTATATGTAAATGGAGTCATAGATTAACTTGCCTAAAGTAAAACAGCTTAAATCAGCAGTGCTAGATTCCGACTGGGGGAGAATACACTTCTGAGCTTACTTATGTTTTTAATTCCTACACACTTGCAAAAAAGTCTGGAAATTGTGATCCCTGTGTACCAAATGGATGGAAGTAATTTTCCATGAAATTCCCTTTGTATTTTTTATCTTAAGCTTTCTTTTTTTGGCTACCCCAAGATACAAGAATTTCTGATATGATTATTTTTAGTATGGGGTTGGGAGAAAAAATGTGAACAGTTATGGATGTAAAGGTCGATTGTCTAGTTCACAAGTACTCCAGTAAAGCTTTATACTAAAATGAACAGTACAGGGGTCATAGTGTTCTTCTTTTTTTTTTTTTTTTGGTTGATGTGGAAAAAATTTTCCTTACATGATATACATACATATATACATACATATATACATATAGAGAAATCAAAGGTGATGATTTCATTTTTACACAATGGTACAAAAAATAATTTGATTAAAAAACCTCCACCTTTTTCTTTCTTTTTTTTTTAAACATTTAATGGTGGTTAACCTTACTCCATGTTGATGTCTGTTTCTTTGTATCCTTTCTGTTATCAGTGAAGATTTTAACTATGGGTGCATTATATTCATCTGTTCTTTGTCTAGAAAGTATTTGTATGTTAACACTAATTTACGCACTTGGAAAAATTATATTTTTTATTTGTTCATTTTAGATGTAGATGAAAGTAGAGAGTATTTGATATGTTATACATACATGGAATATAACTTATTCTAATTAGGTTCCTATTCTTTTTTTATTTACTTATTGATTCATTGAACACAAATGGAGTACAGCTATTGTTTCACTGCTTGTACACAAAGTAGTCACACCATCTGTGCGTTCATGCATGTACACAGGGCAATGGTATCTGTCACACACTCTGTTACTAATTTTACCCCCCCACCCGCCCCCACCCCTCCCTTCCCTCTATGCTAGCTATCTTTCCTCCATTCTTGCCATCTTTCCCCCCCCATTATGCATCATCATTAAAAATACGGAACGCTTCACGAATTGGCGTGTCATCCTTGCGCAGGGGCCATGCTAATCTCTGTATCGTTCCAGTTTTAGTATATGTGCTGCCGAAGCGAGCACCATAGTGCACTTCTTCCAATTTTAATTCTCAATCTTAAGGAGTATTGTCCTATAAATAATAAGGAATATGAATGTGTCTAACGGCTGCAGCAGCATTGCTATTGTCATTTGGAGTTGAACTAAACCTAAAGAAATTAAATAAAATTCTAATATTTTATGTTGTATCATTACCATGTAATTTTACACACTAGTGGTTCTCATTGTGACATATTCCTGTATGCATGTATTATAATTTACTCTAATTCATTCCCTAGTACTTCCATTGTCTTCATCACCTCCCTTGTCCTGTTCCACTTCCTCTACTCTTCTGGTATTCCTCTAATTTATTCACACTTTTTTCATTGGTGCACTTCTCAATGAAAACACCGCAAAATAAAATCCAAGTTCCTTAAGATAGCCATTGTGGTTTCAAGCTTCCAAGATGGCCCCAAATGATTCCTGTTTCCTGATGTATCCATCCTTCTGTGGATCCTTCTATGTCATACCATGGTCAGTTTTTCTAACCAAAAGCATAAATCAAAAATGGTGGTACATTGCTTCAAAAAGATGTTTCACTATGACAAAAGTGACCTACCATGTTATAAGCAGAACTGTTCAGAGGCTCACATTGAGGGAATTAAAATCTGCTCGACAGCCAATGAGGATCAGAGGCTGCCAGCACACTTATCTGTGAGCTTGAAGTATATCCACCTGTTGATCCTTGAAATAACGACAACCTCATGTCATCCATTTAGCCAGAAACATCACATTAGACTGTCTCAATTCCTGACTCAGAGAAAGTATATGAAATGGATGGTTTTAAAATATTATGTTGGTGGACAATTTGATATACAATCCTTCCTCCCACTTCTAGAATGGTAAACTGCTTGCAGCCTATAATAATTTCCCCCATGTACATTGATAATACCCTATGTCTTTTATTTTACATGGTACCCTATTTTATTCAGAGTACTAATAACACAAATCTGTAATTTCCCCATACTCATATAAAATATAAATATTTTAACAAATGAGGCAAAAGACCTCCACAATGAAAACTACGGAACATTGAAGAAAGACATTAAAGGTAACTCTAGAAGATGGAAAGATCTCCTGTGTTCTTGGATAGGCAGAATTAATATTGTCAAAATGGCCATACAACAAAAGTGTTATATAGATTCAGTGCAGTTCCAATTAAAACCTCAATGACATACCTCAAAAAAATAGAGAAAGCAATCATGAAACTCATTTGGAAAAATAAGAATCCCAGAATAGCAAAAGAAATCCTTAGTAGAAAGAGTAAAGAAGGAGGTATCAAAATACCAGACCTTAAACTGTGATACAGAGCAATAGTAACAAGAATGGAATGGTATTGTCACCAAAGTAGGCAGATATACCAATGGTACAGAGTAGAAGACACAGAGACAACCCCCCAAAATACAGTTAGCCCACACTAGACAAAGGTGACAGAAACATCAGTGGAGGAAAGATAGCCTCTTCAATAAATGGTGCTGGAAAAACTGGAAACCCACAAAAATCTTATTTCTTCATGAAATCAAGGTAACGTAGAAGAAAAACTAATATTACTTTGTGTGAGGAACTGTTTTTTTATATTTACTTTTTATTCAGGTCTCTAAATTAGATATCATGTGCAAACTTGAGTATTTATTGACCTAGAAACAGTCGTTCCAATAATTCTTTCTCTACAACAAAAATTGTCAAGGGTGTCCATTCCTAAAGTCAAGAATGGTGATTATTAGCAAGTGTAGCAATATTTTCTGTTCTCTATTAAAAACAATAGCTGATACTTACTGAAAACTTACCAGGTGCCATTGTGTAAAGGTCTACAATGTTATTTAGTTTAAATACTTATATGGTTTCTTGCATAAGTAAATGGAGTCATAGATTAATTTGCCAAAAGTGAAACAACTTAAAACAGCAGTGCCAGAATCTGACTAAGGAGAGAGTACACTTCTGAGCTTGTATTCCTAACCCCTACATACCTGCAAAAAAGACCTGGGAATTGTGATCCCTATGTAGCAAATGGATGGAAGTCACTTTCCATGAAATTCCCTTTAGACTTTTGATCTTAGGCCTTCTTTTTCTAGCTACCCCAAGATACAATAATTTATGATATGATGATTATTATTATGGGGTTGGGAGAGAAAAATTTTGAACAGTTATGGATGTAAAGGTAGATTATCTAGTTCACAAGTGTTAAAAACAAGTATTCCAATAAAGCTTTATACAAAAACGAACAGTTCAGGAGTCATAGTGTATTTCTTCCAATTTTTATTCTCAATCTGAAATAGTATTATCCTATAACCATTAAGGAATATGAATCTGTCTACTGGCTGCAACATTAGAATTGTACTACACCAAAAGAAATTTGGAATTGTACTGCACAAAAAGAAATTAAATAAAATTATAATATTTTATGTTGTACTATTACATTGTAATTTTACATACTAGTGGTTCTCATTGTGACATATTCCTGCATGCATGTATTATAATTTACTCTAATTCACTCCCTAGTATTTTCATTGTCCTCATTACCTCCCTTGTCCTGTTCCCCTTCTTCTACTGTTCTGGTCTTCCTTTAATTTATTTACTTTTTTAACTGGTGCATTATAATTATACACGTGTATGATATTCACAATGGTATATTCACAATTCATATAGTACCTTTTTAGTAGTATTGCCCAGTTCTTTCCATTTCCCTCCCTACCTCCACCTTGATCCCCTAACTCTCTTCTACTCACTTCCCTTTTTATCTGAGATGCTCCCTTTTCATTCCTTTTTTCTAACTTCTGAATCTGAGGGTAAACTAACTGACTGAAATAAAAACAAAAAATCTTCTCAAATCAATTACTCTTTTCTACATGTAGTTTATTATTTCCAAAATTTTAAGAATACAGGTTTTTTGGAACCATTATCTTGGAAGGAATTCCAGTGAACTATTGAAAAATAATAGTTTATCTCTCTTTTTTACATAGAGAGGTATTATGGTTACATTTTGGGGTAGAAATCACAGATTTGTCAAATATCCAATTAAAATTCCAGTGAAAATTTATAATTAGAAGGTTGTTCAAAATCTCTCTTATGTATACAGAATTCATTGCTTATAATTTGCTTATTGAATGAAATATGCTATCCCACTTCTTGGTTTATACCCAAAGGTCTTAAATCAGCAAAGTATAGGGATGCAGCCACATCTATGTTCATAGCTGCCCAATTCACAATAGCTAGATTGTGGAACCAACCTAGATGCCCTTCAATTGAAGAATGGATAAAGAAACTGTGGTATATATACACAATGGAATATTACTCAGCCATAAAAAAGAATAAAATTATGGCATTTGCTGGTAAATGGTTGGAGTTGGAGAATATCATGCTAAGTGAAATAAGCCAAGCCCAAAAAACCAAAGGCCGAATGTTTTCTCTGATCAGTGGATGCTGATACCTAACAGGGGTGGGGTGGTGGTGGCAGGGGTTATGGGGAGGATAGGAAAGAATGGAGGAAGTATGGATGGTGTGGAGGAAAATGGGACGGGAGGGGATGGGGACAGGAAAAATAGTAGACTGAGACAGACAGTACTACCCTACGTAAATGTAAGATTATATGAACTGTGTGAATAAAAAATAAATTAAAAAAAAGAAATGTTTTTATTTAATTTCATTTCAGTTTATTTCTAGTTTTTAACTTGAACAAGATTCTCATTTGAGTATCCTTCTAGTGTCTTTAAGCCCTCTGATTTTTTGTTATCCATATATTCTTAAAATATTTTATTATGTTTGTTGGTGTCAAATTTATAGTTGCAAATTCTTTTAAATTTGTTTTTCGTGGAAAGTTTTTATTTCATCTTCAAATTTAAATCTTAATTTTCCTGAATATAGTATTCTTGGTGGATATTCATTTTCCTTTAGAGCTTGGCATATATTATTCTAAAATTCATAAATTATAGGGTCTGGGTGAAAAAATTGTCTGAGACTTGGATTGGTTTCCCAAAATATGTGACCAGTATTTTGCTCTTGATGTTTAGAAAATAATATTTTATGTGTATGAGAAATTTTCAAAATAATTTTTCTTGAAGTTGGTCTGTTGTAAGCTTGTATATCTGGAGTCCTGTATGCTTTCATTATTTGATTTTCCACTTGTTCTTAAGGTTTGAGAAATTTTCTGGTATTATTTTATTGAAAAGATCATGCATTATTTTAGTCTGTACTTCAGAGCCTTCATCTAACCTGATGAATCCTAAGTCTGGCCTTTTCATGCTGCCCCATATTTCTTGAAAATTTTGTTCATCATCACTTAACATCTGTTTTCTATACTCATCTTTTGTTTCAAAGTTGTGTACTTTGTCTTCAAGCACTGAAAACCTGTCTTACACATTACCTCATCTGTTTGTTATGCTTTCCATTAAAGTTTTAATTTGGTGTGTTGATACCTTCATTTTGAGGATTGCCATCTGATTCCTCGTTAGGATCTCTATCTATTTATTGACAAGATCTTTCACTTGTATTTTTTTCTGATTTTATTTTTGTCATCCTTTACCTTAGCTTAACCATGAATTTTCTGGATTTCACGTGTGACATTTCCGCCAGTGTGGTGTCAGTGAAGTCTGTTGTTGAGGTATTCTATGCTGTTTGGGACAGTTTTTTCCCTTGAGTTTTTCATATTGCTTGTGTCTACCCATTTGTCTGGATGGATCTGAAGCTGTAGAGTTTCTGCCTTATGAGTTTATAGTGTCCCTTTCTGTTACTAGCACCCTGCAGATTGGGGAGTGGATGCTAATGACAGCAAGGATCTCTATGAACTGCATGTAGCAGTAGTTAGGTGCTTAGTTCCTCTTTTGACATCTACAGTGTTAATTGGTATGATATGCAGAAATAGTAAGTTCAGCAATTTCCATCAGCAAAATAGTAAATAATCATAAATTATGCCTGGCATAAAATCAAACAATAGGTGTTGTCTATGACATTTGCCATATTAATTATTGCTCTGGTATTGGTGATAGGAGCAGACATTATATTAAAAAGTTTTAAGAGGTGAAAAGGATTGAGTTCAGCATGAGGAAAGAAAAGAGCTAAGAAGGCCAAAAATGTTTGCAGTTTCAACGATAAATGGGATAGATGCAGTGGTAACATAGGCTGCATTGTTAAGGAGAAGGGAGAGGAAAAAAGAATACAAAGGAAGAGAAAGAGAATAGAATTTGGCTCTTAACAATAGAAAAAGGAAAGAATATATAGAGAGTAGTGGCAAAGACTATACAAAACAAAATCAAAGTATGCTTATCAAAACTCCTCACCCTCAAAAAACTGAGCATGGAAAAAATAAGAACCTTTATCAACAATGATAAAAATGAGGAGGGAGGGGAGGAGAAAGAGGGAAAAAGAGAGTCCTTAAATCAATCAGTAGGCATCCAAATAAAAAAATAAAAATAAAACAATAAATCAATAACAACCAAAGAAAAAATCCTGGATAAAAGTTAGGAAATTAAAGCGTGGTTTAGTTATGTTGGACAAAATAGTGAGCATATGTGTTTTCTGTCTGTGCCCAACTAATTTTTTTTTTCTTCTTGAGGTGCAAACTGAGCATGAGAGTATGGGGTTTGGGCTATTGAGTCCATCCATTTTATTATGTTGCTCACCAAGTTGATGGTTAGGGCTTAAGACTTCTAAACATCCTTTGTCATAGATTGGTAAGGGGTGGAATGGGAAAAACCATCCATTCTATTTCCAGGGAGGGTTTCCCATTGAGTTTTGTAGGAACAGTTCCCTAGGTGAAATTCCTGGTTGCAGGGACTTAGTTTTTTTGAACTTCCAGTAGCCTTATTTCACGGTGATTTGCTGTCAGTGTTGAATAAATACACTTTTAAAATCTGGTAGGTGTTGATCTGTGATGGGCTGGGCAGGCCAGGTGGTAAAGTGGTGGACTGGGTGAGCCAGACTGAAGACCAGATTGCAAAGTAGCTGACTGGGCCATGTGGGCCTGGCAGGGAAGTGGTGGCTTGGCAGGCCTAAGTATGGGCCAGGCAGTGAAGATGATAGCCTAGTAGACTGAGCAGTGAGCAGGGTGGGAGACTGGGGGTTTGAGGGACTGGGGGCTGGGAGCCACAGTGCCTGGGCAGGTTGGGATCACAGGGACCAGGAAAGTGGGGTGAGTCAGATTCAGATGGATGTCAGACAACTGACAGGTGCCAGGGACAGGGAGGATGCTAGAATGGGTAGGTGCCAGGGATCAAGCAAGAGGCAGACCAGATGGGTGCTGGGGATGGGCATGTGCTGGAGGGGAGTGAGCAGTGTGGAGGAACAATCAGGCAGGCAAGCTGATAGCCAAGTCCCCTGACACCCACCATATCAGCTTCCTGACCCATTGTAGCTGACCTTGCTGGCCCCCATGAGGCACAGGACTTACAGGGTTAGGGAGAGTTGGTTTCTCCCTACACCTCAAACTTGAGTTCACCAGAGCAAATTGTTCTTGGTTTTGATTTTCCCTGGGTTTGTTAGGCTGTTAAGTCTTTGTTGGGCTCAGATAAATTTATGCAGACCTAACCATATATGTCCAGATATGGGTTTCTACTTCCTAGCCATTGGCACAGCTGTGGTGTACTCCCAAGAATTTGGCTCTCCACTGATGATTGATAAAAATCAGGGTGACTTCTTTTTAGACCCATTTAATCAGTTGAACAGTCTCTTGTTCAACTAGGGCAGACTGCTCCTCTTTTCTCCAGACTTTTCACTCTAAGTCTCGCCAAGAAGCAGTATTTCCACTGTTTAAATTCTGGGTAACTAAACTAGGAGAAATGCTAGAAATGCTCACTCTAACACACCATTGTGCGTGCCTCAACAAAAACCCTTTTGGATAAATACAAATGTATACATATCACACTAAGAGTTTCTCATATTTAAATTCATAAGACCAAAAATAATGTGATAGCAGTAAGAGTATTCATCTTTTATGATATTTCATGGTAGAGCTCAATTTTTACCCAAGTTTACTTGATCTGGAATTCAAAAGAAAAGGAACATTAAGGTCAACAGAAAGTGTGAATGTTAAAAGAATTATCAGGAGCAGGGGACTTGTTATAAATGAGAAGAGTAATGGGAACATGTTAAGATGACAACAAAATTAAATTGATCCAATGCTATTTGTATTTTATGTGCACACATATAAAAATGTCAACTTTTTACACGTAAAAACAAATTTTCATGTAAAGGAAAATAAAAAATTGAATTTTTTAAAACTTACAAATCAATCTGGGATGCAGATTTCTTTTAAAAAGATATTGTTGAGCCAGCACAGTGACCCCTGCCTGTAATTCCAGCCACTTGGAAGGCTGAGTCAGAACATTGTAAATTTGATGCCACATTCAGCAATGTATCAAGGCCTTATGCAGCTTAGTGAGAGTGTCTCAAAATAAAAAATAAAACTAATAAGTGCTGGGGATGTGTACAAATGCTGAAGACCCCTGGTCCAGAAAAAAAGAGTAAATAAGACTGTATGGGTCAAAGGGATCCTGAGAAGAATGGTCAGTGTTATCCCATAGAAGGTTTTGTTTAAGGGAGTGACCTCTCCCCACAAAAACAATATCCGCTAAGGAGAGAAATATTAACAGGGATGAAGCCTCTTGTGGACAAGTCTTAAAAGATGGATTCAGTGCTGGGAATATTGCTCAATTGGTAGAGTGTTTGCCTCACAAGCACAAGCCCTGGGTTCAATCCCCAGCACTGAAGAAAAAGAAAAAAAGATGAATTCAGCTGTCTTTGCCAAATGCCCTGCAATACCCCAATTCTGCCTGTTTAAGGAAATTTAAAAGAAAAAATGATGAATGATCATTTGGGAAAGATCTGAGAACTCAATATAACAACGTATCAGGTATTCACCCCACAGTACCTAATCCATACTCATTACTAATGGCAATGCCAGGTGAACTATGGCTGGTTCACAGTGCTAGACGGAAAAGATGAATTCTTTTGCATACCCTGACAAGGAATTCTTAATCACTGCTTTGGAGTGACAGGATCTCAATACAAAAGTAACCATCCAGAATTGCTGGGATGTTTTATGTCAGGGATTTAAAAATCTTTTGTAATTTGCTTAATGAAAGTCCATTAAAAGTGTTAGCTGTGAGGACTGTGGGTGGATAAGGAAATCCTTTCACAATATGAGGATAATCTGCTTACAGCCAACCCCAACTATTGTAACAGCAACCCACTTTCTGCTTTGAATATAACCCTTGCTGCTCTGCCACTCCAACTTCTTTTTTAAATGGACATGTTTCTTTCTCTTCATCTCTCCCTGATCCTCCCTCATCTCTCCCCCTCCATAATCCCAGGGTAAACAGGATTGCCTTTCCTACCCATCCTATGAAGAGTTATCTGTCCTCAAGTACACACCACCCATAGGAATTAAATAATCCAGACTTTGGAGATGGTACCAGAAGAACTCAGAAGTAGCTATCATCCAAATTAACAAGTGAATTACAACTTCAGACAGAGCACATGTGAGATGTAGCCTTTGAATCACCTCTGTTAAAGCTCCCTGTTCCTGCTGATGGGCAGAATCACTGCCTTTGGTACAGGAGCCCTCTGTGTTTTTCCTTTGTCAGCAAGGCAATAAACCTTCTTTTTCCTTTTTCTCAAAACTGTGTTCTCATTGGATTGGTAATGGGGAAAAGGACCAACCTTCAGCAACACAAAAAACCCTGATTTTCAAACACTGTATTACTGCACTAAACCACCTCACATCATTTGGATATGAGGTGTCCACTAAAATAGCTTAGTTTTGTAAACAAATCACCTATGTAGAATTCCAGATTAGCCAAAAACCTGAATTTCAAGCAGAATATCTTGAGCCTTAACGAAGTCAGGAAACAGAGACACATACATGGGTTTATGGAAATTTAGATATTTTTTATTCCCCAAATGCTCTGCATGAGACAATGCAAGAAGGTTTAGATGTGAAATGATTACATCATAAGAGAAATTATTTTCTAATAGGAACTGAGTGGTAGCTGTAGGCAAGTAGGGTAAAGCAGATGGAGGTGGGTCTTGGGGACATGACTTTAGGGTTTATATTTTGTCCTTGCTGAGCACTCTCATTTCCTAGCACCATGGTCCCAGGTACTTTTTTCCACCACACTCTCCTGCCATGATGTTCTGCTTTATCCCAGGCCCTGAGGAATGGAGTCAGTCATCTCTGGACTAAGAATTCTGAAAATGCAATCCCCAAAATAAATTTCTTTTAACTTGTTCTTGTAGAGAATGTTGGTCACAGCAATGAAGAATCTAACTAAAACAGTGGGACACTGTCATATCTGGGTCCCTAATTTTGGCCTACTATGTAACTCCCAGTTGAGGTCTTAAAAGGAACAAATAAAATAATTGACTTGTACACCAGAATACCAGGCTGCACTTGAGAAGCTAAAACAAAGCCTCATGATAGCCCCTGCTCTAGGCCAGCCTGGCATAAAAGGTGTTAAGGCTATGTATAAATGAGAAACAAGGTACAGTTCTTGAAGTTCCCTTACTCACGTGGAAGACATACTGTGATCAGTAACCTAAGTGTCAGAACAGCTTGACCACACAGTGAAAGGAGGATTCTCCTTCCTCTGGAGGATGGTTGCCACTTGTGATTTACTACAAGAGGTTGAGAATCTCACTCTCAACCCATCATTGCATTTGCTCTTCATCAAGTCCTGTCCTGCTAAAACAGAAGGATGGATGTCAGCTGACTGCTGGAAGTGTAGGGGAATTCTAGACTGTCCTATTTGACAATCCAAATGTCAACATTAGGAGAAAACATTTCCACCTTAAATCAAGGAAACTTTTTGCCAGCAGATGATAATGGACCAATACAACATGACTGCCCAAAGATCTTGGAGACTCTTCAAACAGCTGGATATGCTTGATTAGCCTATCACTGAGCCAAACTAGAACCTCTTTACTGATAGAAGCAAAATCATATGCGATGCCCATTGGGTAACTGGATACTCTGCAGTCACAGCACAACTGATATTAAAAGCTGACACTTTGTAGAAAAATACATCAGCCCAGAAAGCCAAGCTAATTTCTCTGATAAGAGCTTTGACTGACCCAAGGAAAGAAGGTAAGCATTTATACTAACTCAAAATATGACTTCAAGACAGTACAGGCATATGGAGTTACCTGGAATGAAAGAGCACTCTTCAGAGCTAAGAACAAAACATTAAGCATGCCCTTGAACATATTGTCAATAATATAAGCTGTGTCCACACCACACTAGGTGGCAATCATGTACTGGTCTGGCTGTAATGTGATTGATACCTACATGATCAGGAGAAACCTCTGCTGATAGGGTAACCAAAATGGTAAGAAAGAACAAACACTTTATCAGGGTCTTAATACCTCAGCTTGCATCAACTCAACTACAAACATTTTCATACTGAGGAGAATGAGAAAAGGGACAAAGAATGGAGATTTGATTTCTGGGATAACATTGCCAAGTGTAGATAGAAATTTCATGGGCTCATCTTTCTACCTGAGATATTGGCCTGGTTTTGATAATAAAATACTTCAAGGAGAGTGTTCACTATGAGAAGGGTGTTTTGGTAAACTTCATCAAGCCTTGCTTGTGAGGGCCATGTTTTCAATGGACTATTCATCAAGATATTCAGAATTGTGCTTTTTGCACTCAAAACAGTGCAATGACTAATAGGTAATCTACCATTGAAAAATAATCAATATGTAAAAATAAAGCTTTTTGATGATTGACAAGTAGATTTCACCTAAATGCCCTGTCATAGGAATCTGTAAATACTTGCTTGTACCCATAGACAATTTATCTGTGTGAGTCAAGCTTATTCTACCAGAATAGAAAAGACTTCAGAAATAACTAGAGTCCTCGAAAAGGAACTGATCCTAAGATAAGGGTTCCCCTCAAAGCAAATTAATCATGGACTATCTGTCATTGCAGAATGACCCAATGAGTTAGCAAAAGTTTGCATATCCAGTGAAGTGATATGTATTCTGGAGAACCCAATCTACCCAGAAAACAGAATGATCAACCACACATTGAAAAAGACGGTGACTAAAGTACATCAAGAAACCCACCTGCAGTGGGATAAAGTGTTAGCCAAATGCTTCCTCCAAAAGGTGTCAAGATTGCAAGAATTATGTTGAGACCACAAAGAAATAGGGCATTAGAGACCTTTTCTGTACCATGGTGGAAGAAGGGAAAATATGGCAATAAAAAAAGAAAAAAACCACCTAGGCTAAAACAATGAGAAGCAATCAGTCAAACATTAACTGCTGCATAGGAGCCTGCTTCTTCCAGGTCACCACCAAGGCTGGAATTGTCCCTCCATCCCTTCTAGTAAAAATCCAAAAGAAAACGTTACAACAGATAAAACCCTTCCATTCTAGGAACCACTTCAACACCAATTTTAAGCATAAATCAGTTTAGAAATGTAGTGACTTATTGTTTCATAAAAATGGAGAGTGGGGAAAATGTAACAGGGGTTTTCTGTTTGATTTGAATATAATCCTTGCTGCGATGCCATTGATTTGTTTTTCAATGCCTTGTTTCTTTTCTTGTCTTTTCTCCAACTACCCCTTTGTAACCATGGGAAAAGCAAGATTAACCTTCTTTATATCCTTGGCTAATTATCTCTCTTCAGCTCCTGTACCACAGGAATGAAGAAATCAAAGCTTCAGGGCTGAAGGGAAGAAAAGGGGGATAAGGAAAGGAAATATTGTGAAATGAATCCAAAATAATTTTTCTATGTACTTATATGAATGCACCTTAGTGAATTCCAAGATCATGTACATCCATAAGAATGGGGTCCTAACTAGAATAAGATATGCTCCACACTTGTAAAATTATATAAAAATGAATTCCTCTGTTATGCATAACTAAAAAGAAACAAAAATCAATAAGTTCATGGCTGGCACCAGAAGATATAAGATATGTTTGTCCCTCAAGGATACCAGTAAATTACAACTCCTGATGGGGCCCAGCTGGAGCATAGTCTTAGAATCACTACATTAAAGGCCAACTGTTCCCCAGAGCAGCTAGAATCACAGCCTCTCAGCAAGGCCACTGTGTTTCACCTTTGCTAGCAAAGATATAAAACATTTTCCATTTTCTCAGAAGCTTCTCGTTGTTGGATCAGTCTTGGAAACATGGACAGAAAGCATATACTTCCCTGCCACAATTTTGAGGTGTTTACTTTCCCAGTGTTTCGATGCTTCTTTAAATAAAGATATTTGTTACCCAAATCTGAAATTGGCACATTTGACAGAAGAAAAATAGCCCCAAAACACTAGAAACTATGCCTTCAGAAAGATCTTCAAATTCCATCAAAATTATAAACACTTCTACTTTGGGACCCCAGTTTTCCAGTGCTCTGTAGTTTCTCTCAGAAAAAAGCAAAAGCAAAAACAGAAACAAAACACTCGTCCATGTTTGAGGGGAGCAGAATGGGGTAATAGCAAAGGGGTCCCCATAGAGAACTGAGCCTTCAGTAATGTCATTTTCTACTCTCAAAAGTTGGCCTTAATTTATACCTTTTTTGGGTAAAATTCACCTGTATCTTGCCTCTTAGAAAACATTTAATAACTTTCAAATACTACTAACAAAATACACACTTTTTGAAAAACTAAGGTTGAAATTAGTGAACAATATCTTCTGTTTAAATTGACAAACCCAAGACAGCCTCTTCAACAAATGGTGCTGGGAAAACTGGAAATCCATATGCAGCAAAATGAAACTAAACCCCTATCTCTCACCCTGTACAAAACTCAACTCAAAATGGATCAAGGACCTAGAAATCAGACCAGAGACTCTGCACCTAATAGAAGAGAAAAAGGTCCAAATCTTCATCATGTTGGCCTAGGACCAGATTTCCTTAACATGACTCCCAAAGTGCAAGAAATAAAAGCACGAATCAATGATTGGGATAGAGTCAAACTAAAAAGCTTTTTCTCAGCAAAGGAAATAATCAGGAATGTGATGAGAGAGCCTTCAGAGTGGGAGAAAATCTTTGCCACACACACTTCAGATAGAGCACTAATCTCCAGAATCTACAAAGTACTCAAAAATCTTTACACCAAGAACACTAATAACCCATCAATAAATGGGCCAAGGAAATGAACAGGCACTTTACAGAGGAAGATCTTCAAGCAATCAACAGATTTATGAAAAAATGTTCAACATCCCTAGTTATAAGAGAAATGCAAATCAAAACTACCTTAAGATTTCATCTTACCCCAATTAGAATGTCTTTTATTAAGAATACAGGCAAAAATAGGTGTTGGCGAGGATGTGGTGAAAAGGGTACACTCATACATTGCTGGTGGGAGTGCAAGTTGGTGCAGCCACTCTGGAAAGCAGTGTGGAAATTCCTTAGAAAACTTGGAATGGATCCACCATTTGACCCAGCTATCCCACTCCTTGGCCTATACCCAAAGGACTTAAAATCAGATTACTACAGTGATGCAGCCACATCAATGTTCATAGCTGCCCAATTCACAATAGCTAGATTGTGGAACCAACCTAGATGCCCTTCAATAGATGAATGGATAAAGAAACTGTGGTACATATACACAATGGAATATTACTCAGCCATAAAGAAGAATAAAATTATGGCATTTGCAGGTAAATGGATGATGTTGGAGACTGTTACGCTAAGTGAGATTAGCCAATCCCCAAAATCCAAGGGCCGAATGGTCTCTCTGATAAGTGAATGATGATGCATAATGCGGGGTGGAAGGGTGGCAAGAATGGAGGAAGGATAGATAGCACAGAGGGAAGGGAGGGGTGGGGTCAGGGTGGGGGGGTAATAATAACAGAATGTGTGACAGACATCATTGCCCTGTGCACATATATGAATGCACAGATGGTGTGACTCCACTTTTTTGTACAACCAGAGAAACAATAGCTGAACTCCTTTTGTGTTCAACGAATCAAAATTAAATTTAAAAAATTGACAAACCCAGAGAGGGACACTGCTGACTGCATCACAAACACATCTGACTTAAGTATCAAGTCAGTTCATCCTCCCAAATGGGAAATTTTCCCATAAACATCTGACTTACTGAAGGACTGGATGACCTTCCCCACCATGAGGTACTGTGTTGTGCCCTTGTATCTACAGGAAGTGAATTTTCCTTGGAGACGCCTGTAACAATTCACTGGCATAATTGTCCTAGTTCTTTGGAATTGTCTCATCTCCTTTCACAACTCTGAGGATGCAGAGAACAAGGATGATCTTTGTTTTGCCCTTCAATACTAGGAGCTAAGTGACTAACCATCTACAAGGATTAGAAACAAGATTTGGGGAAGATAATCTTAATGTCAATTCATAATGTATTTAGATGAAAATTATGCTAAGATATTCCTGTGTTCCCCAGGATATCCAATTGCTAGTACAAAAGTCTCCATTCCCCAAACTCAAGCTGCTCTGTAGGAGATGACTACATAGTGGTGATATCCTCTAGGAACTCTAAGAGACATGGCTCATAGGAATACCATGCCTGTCTTAAATGCAGGATCAAGAAAAGATATGGCAGTGACTGCGGACATATCACCCTGTCATGCTTCCTCAGGGGTATCTGTGGCTCAGGAGGATAAATGGAGATGTGGTACAAAGGTGTTTAGCGTGTGCATATGCAGTGATTATTCTCTGCTTTCCTTTAATGTGAATGATCATAAACAGCAACAAAAAAATCTTTTTAAAAATGCCATGAAGAACTAAAAGAAGAAAGAATTAAAACTTTATTTCAAATGTAGCATGGGTAAGCATTAATAATGTAGTGAATAGGATGCAGAAAGCATTTAAAAGGACCATATTTTAAATAGATTTGAAAAACACCATGCAAACAGGTGATCTCTGGGTAAAGAGTGACAAGGAATGCTACAGACCATAGCTACTCCAAATATGAATCCCTTACATGAGTCAGGATTCTCCTATGATGACCATCCTGTCTTCAGTGTATGGTACAGGCAAGGAGCTCTACAAAGAGGACCCAAATCATTCAAAGGTAACCAAGTAGGCACAGGACAATATAAGCAGGGCCCTTGTTGCCTGTCCACTCTCACCATGTGGGCCAGAAAAGACAAAATATTGAGCTGTATATCTGTTGAAATGGAATTCAGCACAGTACCACCCACAGCCAGTTCTGGATGATTCTACAAAACCCTTTTGTTTAAACAAAAAACTTTTGGGGGTTCTTGTTGTAGTTAAATGGTGCAGTACTTGTTTGGCATGTGAAAGATCCTGTGTTTGATTACCAGAAGCTCAAAAACAAATGCAGTAGTTTCCAGTAAGGCCATAATAATGTAATGACGTGCTAACAGATATGTATTGAATTTACTCTGAATCATCTTCATGGGAAACCACAGAATTCAATGAGCTTCTCTTCTTGCCATATGTAATATTAGTTCTTTATAATGTAAAAGGTTCTATTGGAACTATTCTTACTAATAATTCTTGTTAATTTCTGATATCATTAAGTTAAAACAATCAATTAGCACCTTTCATATATCTTAGTTACCCTAGTGAATCTTATAGCCTTAAGCATGTTTATTTGAGGCTTCATTAAAAGTATACAATTTAAAACTAGATCAAGGGAAGAAAATTAAAATCTATAAATAAACCACACAACTGAGGACAATTTTTTTAACAGGGTTGTCAAGATAATTTAATAAAGAACAGTCTCTTCCACAAATAAGATTAAGATGAATACTTATTTACATGAAAAAGGAGTTGAGTTTTATTTACAATAATTATCTCAAAATGAACCATAGACCTATTTTAATAGCAAAAATATAAAAATTTACAAAAAAGAAGAATTAAATATTCATGAATTTAGATTTGGCAATGGAACCTTAAGTCACCAAAATAAATGCAAGAAAAATGTTTAATCTTTCCCAAAATAAAACCTCTGTGCAAAACAAAACTTTAATAAGGAAGAAGAAAATTTTAACAGTGTTTTCTTGTTTTTGAAGATTCATCTCAACATATTTTTAACCTGAGCAGAAAACCAGTCATTTTTCCATCTGAGAAGATGATTAGAGCCACACACACACACTTCTGTTTTATGCTTTCACACTACAGTGACACACTCATCCTCCATATTCACCCAAATGCCAGAGACAACACCAGTAGGGACAACGTGCACATTCCAGAGCCCCCCAAACTTTCTCATCTATTCAATCAATGTGTTTCGTGAACTTTTGTTGGCCTGATACAAACTGAAATGTACAAGCTGACTCTTGCAGATCTAGATTTCCTAACAATGGCCTGGATAAGCCCTGGGTGTTCCTGTGTATCAGTACATTTTTTGTTAAAAGTCATAAGTAACAGATTGCTTGATCTTTTATCTCTCTAGATGTTATTGTATTATGTGCTGTAAAAAAAAAAGTATTAAAATCTACCAAAAACCTAAAACTGTGAAAAAAATCCAAGGCTATAAAAAATTGAAAATTCCACACATGTTCTGGAGAATGCAAAGGGGTGCAAGTGATGTGGAAAGCACCTTCATGTATTCTAAATAATAAATATATAAAAAAATAAAACAATAAATAACAATGGATTACTAAATGAACAAGAATTCACCCCAGACATGTACATGAATAACTAAATGCAGTTAGGAAACAAAGTATATGATTATCTATGTAGTTCGATGATTCAAAATAACAAAAGGTGCAGACAATTCATATATCTAACAGCAGATTAATTGATAACTTCTGGGCCTAGTGGTACAACCTGAAATCCCAGTAACTCCAAGGAGTGGGCAGGAAAATTACAATGTTTACAAGTTTATGGAGTGCCTGCCTCAAAATTTAAAGTAAATTAATAAAAGGTCTGGGGATGTTGCTCTGTGGTAGAGTACACTTGGATTCATCCACAGTAATGCAAATCTCATAATGATAACCATGACTGATGACTAAAATTTGGTATGCTCACATGGTAGATTTGTATTCATCAAGAGTTTAATTAGAATACTAAAATATATAACATAGATGGCCTTGAAAGCCTTATGTTAAGGGAAAGAAATTAGAGGAACTTGTCACCTACTACATAGGTTTAATTATTAAAAATTTTAAAACAAAGCAAATGCATTAAAACAAAATGCATCTTAGTCATTCCAGGGCCTGAGAGAAGGAGATATAGGGAATGGGTGTTGGAAACCACTTTGTTTTATATATAAAAAAAAAAAAAAATCAGGAACTAAGTACTTGTGATTGTTTTACAACATTGTGAATACAGAAAAAAATGGTATTGAATTGTACCCTTAAAAATGGTTATAATGGTAAATTTAATTTTTTGCCTACTTAGCCAGAATGAAAAAGACATAAGTTTGTTCATGAGGGCCAGAACAGTCAAATCCACTGCCAATAAAAAAAGGGCAGTCAAAAATGCAACTGAGGGCCCCGGAAGGCGGCGTCCGAGTCTGACTGTAGACGCCCAACCCCGGAGCCACGGGACCTCTCCAGGTTCCGCGCCCGCCGACCGCGCTGCCCTGGGGCCGGGCTGAGCCGCCAGCCGGCGAAGAAACGAAGTGGCGGCGGATGGAGGGGCAGCAGAACTGGGCCCGAGGCCGTGCTGCGCTTCCTCGCGGAGCACGGCGGCCCAGCCCCGCAGGCCGAGCTGGTGCAGCACTTCAGGGGCGCGAACCGGCGCAGCGCGCCCGGCCCGACCCGGCTCGCAGGAGCTGGTCGCCGCGGTGGCCACGGTGCGCACAGATCCCGCCGACGGCGCCAGCACGCTCACCTCAAGAAGAGGTTCTGCTCCGGAGGCCGCGCACCCTGGGGCCCGCCCCGCATCGAGGTGACCACCGAGCCAGAGGCCCCAGACCACCGGACTGGGTCTGGGGAAAGCGGCCCGCGCTCGAAGGCAGAGGAGCCCGAGGAGGCGGACCTGAGGGGCCTTCGGAGCAGGGCCGTGAGCCCCGCCATGGGGAGCCCCGGCCGTCGCTCTAGGGCCGCCCCTGAACCTCGGGGCCCGGAGGAAGAACTCCAGGCGCGGCGTCCAGGCCCTGCCCCAGACGCCTGCTCGGGGCCCAGCGGAGACCTGGATCCCACACCCCACGGGGAGGCGGACCCCGGCAGCTCCGTGGGAGGGCCCACCACCCCGAGACCTGGTGATGGGCAGCTCCCCGCAGCTGAAGAGGAACCTGTGCCCTGGGGGCAGTAGCCCTGGAAGCTCCTCGGGGGAGGTCGCGGCAAGGCGGGGCAACTCAGCGCATGGGTGGCTTCGTCCTCCGCAGAGGAGGAGCGCAGCGGAGGGGGCTCAGTGACCCTGGACCCTCTGGAGCATACCTGGATGCTTTCGGTCTTGGACGGCAAGTGGGACAGCCTAGAAGGTCTGCTCACCTGCGAGCCCCGCCTCCTGTCCAAGCGAGACTTCATCACAGGCTTCACCTGCCTGCACTGGGCCGCCACGCATGGCCGGCAGGAGCTCCTGGCCATGCTGGTCAACTTCGCCAACAAACACCAGCTGCCAGTGAACATCGACGCCAGGACAAGTGCGGGCTACACCGCCCTGCACTTGGCAGCTACGCACGGACACGTGGAGGTGGTGAAGTTACTTGTGGGGCCTACGATGCAGATGTGGACATCAGGGACTACAGCGGGAGAAAGGCCTCCCGGTACCTGAGTCAGAGCATCGCCAAGGAGATCAAGAACCTGGTGGGAGCCCTGGATAAGGATGATGGGGAGAGCTCTGCTGGTAGCGGGGGTGGGCGTTGGAGGCTTTCGAAAGTGCTCCCCTCGCACCTTATCACCTATAAACGCTCTCATGTCTTGGAGGATGGGGGCGATCATCGCCATCACCACTTGGCTGAAAGAGGGCTGGAGGCAAAGCAAAGGATTCCAGTCACAAAGCTTCGAGCAGCACTAGTGGGTTGATAAAACCCAGACGCAACAAAATCCACTTCCGAACCCAAATCATCCACACCACACCCACTTTCAGGGACCCAGAGCAGTCGCTGGAGGAAGGGGAGGAGGAGGAAGAGGAGGAATGATTTCTTAAAGGCCACTCATTGTCGTTCAAACTGAGACCGAAGTCCAATGTGTTTGGGTAAAAATATTTTTTTTACAATTGTCTTCAAGATAGAATACTAGGTGTGAGTAAGGAAAGGAGACCAGAAAAAAATGTCCCATTCTTTTGTGAGGAATTGTGATGGGCAGGAAGGAATTCCCCTCCGGATAGCTTTCTGGGGGAAGTGGATTTCTTTTTTAAGTGATTGATCATACATTGACCTCTGCCTCTTCCCATTCCACCCCTCTGACCTGTGGTCCCTATTTTTGAGGACTAGAAATGTATCTAGGGGGACAGAATTTATGACTGAGTTCCTTTGCTTTAAGGATACTGTGCAAAGGAAACAATGTTGCACTTTTTATGTATCTGTTTTTCTAAGTGGTTACTCTCTCAAGAACAACGAAAATGCAAATGTTAATGAAATGTATTTTTAAGTGTGGTCAAAACTACATGCTGCTCTGTAGTTTTAATAATTGTGTTTGCTTTCTAAGGTACTACTGAAAGTAAGGTCAGAGTTGAGGTGCCAAAGTTCTAACTAGAGAATAATGTGAGTAAAATGGGAATCCTGTTGGTATCCTATTTGTATTGCAAGTAGCAGGTTTGTTATTGTTTTAAAAGCAATTTCAATTTTAATCACTGAACTAAGAATTAAGCAACAATCACCTTTAGGTTAATCTGCACTCTGGTTTCCACCTATCTTAACTACACTGCACTCAGTGTTATGGTACATTATTAATAGCTACACATTCTTGTTTAAGGAGAAGAACATTCAGCAGCCTATGTAAGTTTAAATAAAATATTGTCTCTCATTTTGATTGACTAACTTGTTTTCCTATTCTGAAAGTCTAAATTTGTTAGGATTTGTATTCTGGGGAATCATATAATGATTGGTTCTCTTTTGTTTGGCATAACTCTAATGGGGTTAGGCAGAAACCATTTCTGGATTAGACAATTAGGGGGAAAAAGCATAAATATTAGTGAACCAATGCTTCTGTGAAGTAATTATTAAATCTACTTAACAATTTTGGAGTAATAAACTTTTATTTTACTACTACATTCATAGTTTCTATGCTTTGTAGCAACATCTTACAAATACTTAAAACATAAAATCAATTTTCCTACCTTTCTTTGAATATATTCAAAGAGCTATGGTGTAGTTACTGAAAAGCTGGATGTTAAATCTCCTCTGTTAAAAATGGCACTTTATAAAAGGAAAAGAGAGGAGATGGAACTGTTTCCATATTTAAATGCTGCTAGCTATTGAATTCTTTCGTATATAAGTGAAAAATTCTGTTCATTAAAATTAATGACTTGTTTAGGTATGATTCTTTTGTGTAAGAGTAAATGGATTTATAATTACTTCAAAATTTAACTCACAAGCATATTAAGTCATCTCATAACACGATTAGAAACTTTTGAGGGGGATAAATTCGACCAAGTCCTTCCCTTAGTCTTTTTATTCTCCTGATGTTGAAACTTAAGTTGCTACAGCCTGCAAGATAAAGGAGTGAGAAATCCATGTGTGCATTGCACAGAGCCTCAGCATTTAAAGTTCTTAGATCATTAATTTCCCAAGTCATAGAAATTTGTAACAAATTTGTCGCAGCTCTCTATAGGTAGCAGTTGAACTTGTTAAAAGATGGATAAAAAATATTCACATAAAGTATAACTGATGATCCATTTGTGTGCCTTCACTTTTGTTGTAGGATTTGGGAAATGGACCATGTACATTTGAGAAGCACTTTCATTTACACGTGGGTGAAAAAAATGTAATTTTCTGTCATTGAAAATAGTTCCTTGAGAGTGAAAAACAGTCTGAATCTATACATTACCTGTGTCTTATGTAAGAATAAGCTACAACTTCCCATTGAGGAATCTTAAATTTCATAGACACGTAAAGCTATGGCAACTGTAGGAGCAGACACTTCAGAGCCTTCTGAAGATTCTATTGAACAGTCAGTATTAGTCTCTTAAAGCTTATATCAGTAACTATGCACAAAATCTATAATATACTAGGTCTTCAGTGAGTGTCAGTACATCATTTAACTTGCTCTTCACACCAAAGGTAAAATTTTCTGGTAAAATAATATTTTAAATTTTCAAAAAGTCATTCCCAAAGTGGGGAGCTACTGGTAGCATTCCTTCTCACATGTGATTGTGTGCAGTAAGTACAGCATTTTCAGCTACTGAACTCTACATTCCTGTTATTTTTCAATTTCCTAATCACGATTATAAAAAACAAATAATTTGTGAATTTAATATTCATGGAATTGTGCCTACCATTAATGCAAATATATATGCCAAACACTTTGATGTTTATTGATGTGAGACTGGTTAAAAACCCAGGTATGTCCATGTGTTTCTTATGGGTACGTTTGAAGCTAGTGAATGTTTGTCACAATTTATTTTTGTGGTATGTAAAATGCAGCTAGCTTATATAACTTAAAAATCTGGTACTAGTTTATTCATGCCTGAAATATTGGTGCCCAGGATGCCTTGTCTTTTACTTTTTGAGTATGTGAAAGTTTGGGAATTTGAGAATGTAAAATCTGTAAAGTTTGTTTCTGTCAAAATAAAAGGATCACACTAAAAAAAATGCAACTGATATTTTAAAAAATAAATAACCTTCTTTTCTGTGATAAGAAATATTTATATTAATATGCCATGGCTATATATATTTGATCATCAGTGAATTGTTCTTTTCTTATGACTGATTTATATTTGTATCAGAAAAACATGTCTAAATAGCCATGAATATTGGATACATTTTAGGTGTTCCCTATATATACATAAATACATGTAATTAAAACTATTTTGATATACTCACATTTATAGTTCTGGTAGCACAATTCACAATCGCCAAACTATGAAAGCAGTTTAGACACCCATCAATAGATGAATGGATTAAGAAAATGTTATACACAAAAAACACACACACACTCTTTAATCAGTTATGAAAGCAGTTTAGATGACCATCAATAGATGAATGGATTAATAAAATGTCACAGACACACACATGCATGCATGTGTGCACATGTGCACACACACACACACACACACACACACAATTTTAACCAGTCATAAAGAAGCCTTAAATTATCACATTTGCCAGTAAATGGATGGAAATAGCATTATGCTAAGTGAGATAAATAAGATTCAGAAAATTCAGAGTCATGTGCTTTCTCTCTTGGATGGCACCTAGAGCAAAACCAGGGGAAACTGGGAGGATTGAATTTCATAAAGATATAGGGAAGATTAAGCCAGGCGCAGTGGTGCACGCCTGTAATCCCAGTGACTCGCGAGGCTGAGGCAGGAGGATCGCGAGTTCAAAGCCAGCCTCAGCAACTTAGTCTCACTGAGTTGCTTAGTGCCTCAACATTGCTGAGGAATCTTTGAACTTCTGATGCTCCTGATTCCACCTCCCCAGTAATGGGATTACAGGCATGCACCACGACACCTGGTATAATGTTCATTATTTCTTTTTGGAAGATCATCTAATGTTACTCCATCTCATATTCACTGTTTTATGGTTTTATGCCATTTACTATTGTTCAAATAATAGTTTCTCATATCTCAATGAATAGTATATTTTTTGATGCATGCTAAGAATTTCATATAGTCAAAAACTTTTTACTATTTTACACATAGGTCTTGTGCAATTGCCTGTGCATCAAATCTAAAATCAAGTGTCATCATGATCAGTGTCATCAGTCTCACTAGGTGTACAGTCCTCTGGACTTTGTAGTCTTCATGCTCTGGCATTGGTTCCAGCTAAGGGTTGATAAGATCACTAAATGACACTAGCACATAAGCCCTGCATTTTTATCTACCACACCTAGACACATGGTGTCTGGGAAAAACAAACTTCTGCTAGGAAAAATAAACAAACAAAAACAACTTTATCTGACATTCCAGTATTTATACAGAAGAAAAGCACAAAGGGGACAGTTGCCTATGTGAGGAATCAGCAACACTGACAATCAATAATAGGAAAACTAAGCCCTGACAAATAAGTGGAGCATAAAAAGATATCTGGCATGTTATGAATATTGCAGATATATGCTCATGACAAAATCCATATTAGACAGTCATTTTTCTATCTGATCATTTTATTACCAACTCCACTCTTTCAAAATCCATCTCCCACAAGCTTGCCACACTTTTTATTACAAGTTCACTACAATCATATGAAACTGATTAAACATGACCACATTTACCTTTCAGTTACAAAATCAGCCCTAATTTTAGAGGAAAAAATGGCCCACAGTTAAAGCATACTATAGGAAAAATGGACTTAACAAGTGTCTATAGAATATTTTCAGTAACAATAGCTGACCATAGAACTCTCTCCAAAACAAATCATATTTAAGGCCACAAATGAAGTCCTAACAAATACAAAAATGTGCAACCAATGCCTTGTATCTTGTCAGGTCATTTTAGTCTGAAATCAGTAGCAAGAAAAACTAAAGATACTAATCACATGGAGATTGAATAATACATTTTTGCTTGTCATAAAATAAATCAAGAGATAAAATTTTTAAATCTTAGACTCAAACAACAGAAATGAAAATACCAGAATTTCTGGGACATCATGAAGGCAGTTCAAAAAGGAAAATGCTGTTATAAGTTCCTATGTAAATTACCAGCAAGATCCAAATCAAATAACATAATAATTCATCTTACAGTCTTATGAAAACAAAACCAAATTATTCTCCAAATTAGTACAAGGATAAAATAAAGATCAGAGATGATATTAATGAAGTAGAGAATAAAAGAATACAAAGAATTGGTGAAGAAACTAGTTGGTTCTTTGAAACAATAAACAAAACGAATAAACCCTTAGACAAACAAATCAAAGAGAAAACTCAAATTCATACAATTAGAGATAAAAGAGACAATATTACCACAGAGATCAATGTGATTCAGAGGATTAACAGAAACTATTTTGAAAATTCATATTCTAATACATTGGAAAATCTAGAAAAAAATGGTTAAAATCTAGGCACATATGACCTAACAAAATTAAACAAAGTTGATATTAGAAATCTAAAATAAAAATAAACAGCAATGCAATTGAAGCAGTATACCAAACCTTCCAACACAAAACTTCAGGGACAAGATGAATTCAATACTGAATTGTACCATGCCATTAGGAGGAATGAACACAATGTTTCTCAAGTTATTCCTTGAAAAATAAAAATAAACTCTCAAATTCATTCTATGAAGCCATATTATAATACGAAGAATCAGATAGAAGTCCAGCTGTGCTACACAATTAAAATCCCCCAAAATTGGGAGGCTGATCCTGGAGGGTCACACGTTAAATGCCAGCCCCAGTACAACCCAAGGACAACCTGCCAATCCTCCGCTAGAGCCTGCAGACCACACACAGACTGCCAGAGGATCAACAGCTGTCTGCTGCTGCCTGAAAGTCCACTGTCACAATGAAGCCAGAATTGGGGACAGGCAGGTAGTGTAGGAAATCTGGTCAAATCGGAGAATGGAGGCCATCAGGGTGTGGGAAGCTGGAATGTCAGTGTCTCCCGAACCCTTTTGATCACAAAGTCTACCTGCTTAACTGCCCCTCCCAAAAAATTGCATACACAGAATTGCTTATTAATGTCCCCTGTGCCCCTACCTGCCTGAATCCTCCCTGTGGCCATCTGCTGCTCACCATTTTGCTATGTCACTGGCAACCCCTGGGCCTAGTCACACAGACAGGAAGGAGAGATAAGGGGAAAGAACAGAAAAAAGAAGACCCTAACCTATAAAAGATGTAGGGTGTGCTCACTTCTTGGGATTCTAGAACTTCAGCCATGGTCCCCTTCTCCCTCCTGGGAAAAGTTTGTGTTACTACTTTTAAATAAAACCTGCTTAATATGCTTACCTTGGTGTGCTTCTCTGGCATTATACTTCAGTACCTGAGGAAGCAGAACTCGTCACCATGGCAGCATCAACAGTACCCTCAGGTTTGGTTACATATGGCTTCTGCCATTTTGAGACAGCAGCGAGGACCTTCAGGAACCCCAGCGACCTGATTGACTGAGCCCCATCTCCAGGACTCCTTAGAATGATAAAAATAGAGCTATCATATAATACAGCTAATGTATACCCCTCCACACTGTCTAAAAGAATAAAAAGATACACATTATAGATACATTCCCATGTTTGCAGCAGCACAATTCACTATAACTAAGTCATGGGATCTCTCCAGGTGTATATTAACAGATGAAAGTATAAAGAAAAGCTGGTATATACAGACAATGGAGTTTATTCAACCATAAAAAAGAGCAAAAGTCAGTTGCTTGCAGGAAAATGGATGCATATGGAGAGCAGTATGTTGAAACAAATAAGCAAGACTCAGAACAGTAAGGGTGTACATTTTATCTCATGTACATAAGCAACAAAGAAAAAAAGGTATTTCATGAAAATAAAAGATAAAGCATTAAGATAAAGGAAAGAAATTGATAGAGGGCAGTGGGAGATCCTGTGGAGTAACATCAATCTAAATGTGTTCTGTGCACTTAGAAATATGCCAGAACAAAATCCACTACTTTCTATAATTAAGAGCCATCAATGAAACAATGTTTTAAAATTCCACTAATTCTTTCTACTTTTGTTTCAATTATGATTTCTGATGCATAATTGGGGGTGTAGGGAATAATGAATGAATTTTGGGTTGGGCAGAGGAGAGTGAAGAGAGTGGAGGGAATGTAGGGAGGGGAAGGGCAGAGGAATGAGAAGAACATTATTGCCATTTATACTTGCATGATTAGTCTACCAGTATGACTCTGCATCATGTACATTCAGAGGAATGAGAAATTTTGCTCCATTTGTATACAATATGTCAATATGCATTCTTTTGTCATGTATTAGACAAAAATAACTAATTAGGACAAATTAAAAAGTTTTAAAAAGTGATAAGAAATATGTGATTCATCATCTTTCTGGACATTTATACTTTCAATTCAAAATTATTTGACCCAAAATTTCCAAGCACAGCTCATCTGTCAATTTATCTGATTAAAATCTTTAGTTCTTTGTGTGTGTGAGAGAGAAAGAGGGACATGGAGAGACAGCAATGTCCTAAGTTTTTCCATTCTTTTGCTAGTTTCTGCCACAAGCTAGGCAAGGAATTCTTCCCATGGTGATCACCACAGTACTAATGAGACCAACATCTCTTTGAGCAAAGTGCATCTTGATAAGAGTTATTGTAGGATTAAGTAGTAGAATGGGGTGAGGCGAAAGAAAAGTGATGTTTGTTGGTATGTGGATGAGGTGTAAAAATATGACTTTCAATCAAGTCCTATCCATTATCATCTTTTAAAAATGCATTTTTTTTTTTGCAGTGCTGGGCATTGAACCCAGGGCCTTGTGCTTGTGAGGCAAGCACTCTACCTACTGAGCTATATCCCCAGCCCTCCACTGCATTCTTTACATTCTTATATATCTTGTGGGATCCTACAATTACACCTCAGGGATTCCATTTTTCATATTCAGATAGATCAGAATTGATTTTCCCAGAGACCACTTCCTGACCACAAAATATAATGAGATGGGGAGAGAGATGCATAGGAAACTGCCTGCAAAATAACAGAAAATTTAGAGATTTCCAAATGCAAAAATGCTCATGGAACCAAGTCAAACCCAGGAGGAGACCTGAGGACACAGCCCTGTTTATCTAGCAGGTATGACCCATGTTTTCATCTAGACCCCTGGAAACATACCCAGTTGCATGCAGCCCTTGATCACCCAAATTACTTTTGTCTTCACCCTTTGTGCATGTAACTGGTCATCCCTCCACAGTCCATGTGAGTCCTGATACTTACCTTAAAAGTCTGGGTGTTCATATGCACTTCAGTCATCTGTGTTACTTCCTCCTTTCCAAGATTCCACCCTATAAATTTCTATGACTTCACCTCTGTGAATTGTACTTTTGTCATTTTAATGACATTTAATTTTGTCATCTCCAATGTTCAAAGGTAAGATTCAAAGTGGGAGATATTTTTAGTGAGCATTTCTGTTGAAGTGCTTATGGTGTAAAATGTATTAGGTACTATACATTTATTTGTCAAAAATACATCTCAACACAGTACAGCACAAATGAGAAATTTCAAAAGATTGCAAAGAGGAAGAAACATTCAAATGTCAAATAAAACATATGAATACAAGCATAAAGCAATGCTATATAAGAAAGTTAAATTTAAGTCAACAGAAACTGTTGTATACTCTACAAAAATGTTGTAACTCAACCTGTGGGTCTTTGTCCCTCCTGGAGGGGGTAAGGTTGATGAGGTAACCAAAGCCCTCAGGAGAACAAGTTCCAGACCATTCTCAAATTTATTAAAGAATTACAGCACTTTTATAGAAGAGGGGAGTCCGAGAACAAAGTACAGGTAGCGTAACATGATAGTCTGTAAGGATGGTCCAATTAGGAGTCACACAGTTTGCCAAAGGGAGGAGGGAGAGAGGAGGATGAGTGAAGCTCACCTGGGGCAATGGCCATCAGTGGGTCAGGTCACTTGAGAGTTTTCTCCACAAGCATGAACAATCCTGAGTGTGCAGTCAAGGATTCTACCTTTCTGCAGCCTAGGAATATATACCTCAGTGACTTCTTTCTACATCCCCACATCTCCCCCACTTTCTTTTTTAAACTGTGGGCTCATCATCGAAAGGCTCAGTAACAGCAACACTGGCATCACAATAGCTGAGGTAGATTCCAGTAGGGAAGGACAACAATCTTAAAGTCTTTGGCAGCTTAACACGATATGAGGTTACTGTAGTATAGCAATAAATGAGGCAAACTTCATAAGTACAATCTTAAATTTTCAGTAGTAGAACAATACAGTGAACTTCATTAGTAAAGTGAAAACAATTCAGTAGTAAAACAATATATAAGGTGAATTTCATTAACAAGGTGATAACAATTTAGTAGTAAACTTAACCATTTTATTGATTAGCACGGGCAGCTACAAATGCTTGTGGGTTCCCTTTTTCTCCTCTAATAGATGCTGACAGGCCTTTAACTACTAACTTTTGTTGCTGTTTGTGTTCTAACAGTTGTCCTTTGTAAAGATTACAAATGCATTGAAATCCGTAGAGGCAAAGAAATAACAGAAGTATACTAAGCACTCCATTAATGAACAAACCTTTTAACCAAGTGACATTTGGTAGCCAAGATGTTAACCAATCCTATATGTTATAAAGTATGTGAACATCTAAAGGAGTGGGTGCAGCATGAACAATACTTGAGTTAGCAGTAATAATAGCACACATTAAGAGAAATAAAGTCCCAGTTCCTGGCTGTGGATTCGGTGCCATCACCATTGCTTGGTCTGCGAGATTCTTGATGTCTCCCCAGATGATTCTGTGCATTCGACATTGTTTTGAGCTGCAAGTACAATGCAGTCCACCTCCTTGAGGGCGCTGGTCATTCAGTGACAAATTCTCCATCTGATGAGTCAGGGGCCTGGACATGGGAATGAATGTTCCTGGTTGGTACTCACAGAGGCTTTTCTGCTGTTTCTGGAAAGACGCAAGCAAATCCTCTACCTTGGGTTAGCAATGGGTGTGGACCACACCATGTGTTGGTTAGTGAGTCCCTCCACCAAACTAGTGGCAGTGGAGTTGGGGGTGACATTAGAGCATCCCAGTGCTTATGAGTAGGAGAGAGACCTTTATCATCAAAGGTGAGAAAATTTAATGTAAAAAGGGCTTGAGCAGTCGAATTTAAAGGAGAAGGCAGGGTTGTATCCCCCCCTTCTTTTTTAAACTGAAGCTTAATTATAATTCCTTGACCTTGGGGGTTATAGAGTATACCTGTAACATGTTCAATATTGAAACTCTTTAAAATTTTTGAAAGGTAGAGGCAGCATAGCAAGGTCTGTTTTCTGTTTTAATGGACCAAGGTACCACAAGAATGAGAGAAGCTTGTTTTAAGAAATTAATAGCATGTTTTGCTTTTTCTCTCAACATTGGTAAGGCAAATATGGCTTTTGAGTATGTATCAATGGCCACATGCACATATTTTAATTTGCTAAAGGGAGCATAATTAGTAACATCATTTTCCAGAGTTTATTAGGAGTGAGTTCACATGGCAGTGAGCCTTGGTGCTGTAATGGACCCAAGGGAAGTAAAGGGCCACATTTTTTGCATGCTTTTACTAGGTGCTTGCAAGATGCAAGTGTCAGGTCAGGTAATAATCTATGTATGGCAGTCCCAGAGAGAAGAAACTTGGCATGCAGTTCTTTGGCCTGCTGTAAGGGAGACAAGTTAACAGTCATTATGTTCTTATCTACTTCTTCATTTCCTTGTACCAGCATGCCTGGTAACTGAGAATGGGACCGAAGATGTTGAATATACCAAGGTTGTTTTCTATTCTCCAGTAACAATTGTAGCTGTAAAAGTGTTTATCCAAGAGTGTGTCTTGAGGCCTGAACAAGGCAAAAGATAACTGCCTAGCAAGCTGCACCACATACTTACTGTCTGGAAATATATTTAAGGAAGATTCTTGATTTTGTAGTTAACATATCAATGAGAGCTCAAAGTTCTCCTAATTGAACTGAGCCTCCATGAGGATCTCTTTTTCTTTGAGGATTCGATCCTTTAATGAGATATCCCCAAGTAGTTTTATTGGCATCTGTAAAAGCTAGATCAGAGTTAGGTATTGCTTGATTCTTTGGGAAGGCTTGTCCATTGGCAGAAAAAGGAAAATTAAAAAGCATTTTAATTATTTGAGTTTTTGGGTGATGATTACTTAACTGTCTTGGGAAGCCTGCTACTAAAGCATAGTATAAAGGGTCTGTGTATTATTAATGAATGGAAATGAAATGACAATAGTATAAAATTTCATTTTGCTTCCCTGCTCTTATCTCTTGGGAGGAAAGAGATTTAACATTGAACTGTGAAGGAATCCCCTAAGGCAGCAATATTCAATGACAATAATATGTGAGGTACAAGGGTAATTAAAATTTTTCTAGTAGTCACATAAAAATAGTAGAAATTGATTTTAATAAGATAACCTCGTATATCCACTATGTGAATGTTATCATTATGTGACCAATAAAATATTATTAATGAAATATGTATTTTTGGAATAGCACCCTCAAAAGTAGGTCAAATCTTCCCAATTTCTCATTTTAGAGAACCACATTCCAGATGTGAGAGCTATGCTTCCCTGACCTCAAGATGAATGTCCTGACCACTCCTTTTTATGATAGAGGTGAGGGATACAATTCCTTACCAATATTTCTCCTCAGGTCCAAAAAACAGGAGAGACACTGCCCTGAGTGAGAGGTTTATTCTGAAAGTTTCCAAAAGCAGACATTTGTCCACCAAATGCTGGCCGTAGTCTATTCAATTCAGATATCAGACAACAAGCAAAGAAGATGAAGTTCCAGGAGTTGGGGCCCATGTCCTCAAATCCAGAGCTCTGAATCTATTATTTAAAGGAATTAAAAGTAAACATCTCAGTTTTCAATTTTGCCTTAGACCTCATGGCCAGGCTGTGATTTTTTTCTCATCCTATGATCAAAATCCTTCAATTAATAAGCAAGTGGGCTTGGAATAAAGGTGAATTTTGTTGCCAGGCATGGTGGCATATATCTCTAATTCCAGCAGCTCAGGAGGCTGATGCAGGAGAACTGTGAGTTGAAAGTCAGATTCAACAAATTAGTAGGACCATATCTCTAAATAAAATATAAAAAAGTGCTGGGGATGTGATTCAGTGGTTAAGTGCCACTGAGTTCAATCCCAAGTACCAAAAATACTACTACTACTACTACTAATTTGTGTCTAATTCGAAAGGTCAAATACCTCCACTATACCTCATGACTCATTCTTATAAAAACTTGGTGACACATTCAAAAAAAGCAGAATTTTTCTGTGTGTGTATGCGAGTGTGTATACATACTTTGTACATACCTATATACACATATACATATATATTTTTTATGTGTGTTTGTATATTACATATATAATATATAATGTACATATAACATATAATATGTATATAATGCATGTACATGTATCCATATGTGTATATATTATATATGTATATATTATATATAATATGACATATATGTATTTATTATGTGTAATATATACATTATATGTGTATATATTGTATATGGATAAATTATGTATAATATATACCATATATAAAATGTTTTAGCTTGCTGTCTGATATCTGGAATGAAATGAACTATGGCCAGCATTTGATGGGAAAAAGGTCTACTTCTGGAAGCTTTCTGGTTAAATCTCTCTGCTGTCACTTAGAGCAGTATTTCTCCTGAATTTTGGACCTGTGGAAAAATATTGGCAAGAAATTGCATTCCTTGCCTGAAAGAAATGGAAGCAAGAGATTTGTTTGCACCTAGGTCTAGTTGATTGATTATGGGGCTCCCTTTCCAGGACCAAGAGAAGTGGTGGTTCAGTTTATAACAAGAACAGACATGAGCCAGAGTAATCTCAATCCTCCTTTACACATTAGCAAATGATACAGGTTTTGGGTTTTTTTAAATTTTGTTTTGTTTTGTTTTGTTTTTTGTGGTGCTAGGAATTGAACACAGGGCAAACACTCTACCAACTGAGTTATATCCCCAGCCCATGATAAAGGTTTTCATGTTATTTTCTAAATATAGCTGAACATGGGTGATAAAAGCATGGAGCAGAAAACTCTTTTATTGGGGATATTAGAGTAAAAGGAAGACAAAGAGAAGCATAATTAGTTGTACCACTTTGAACTACCAGAGAATCTGAATCTGGAATTCAGACAAGGAAGACTCAACCTTTTATATTTGGGCATGTGCATGACATTGGTACCTACAGTGAAAAGGTTATTACAAGATTTTGAAAGAAAATTCATGTGTGTGGTGATAATAGTTAAACAATTAGTATCTTCCAGTCTTCCAGGTGGTTTGTCAACTGTGGGCCACAGCACATACATGTTTTGTAGCCTCCAGGAACAGCATTATCCATCTGTGTCCTCTAAGATTATTCCCTTTGTATAGATGAGATCAGGTTTCTGGACATTTAAATGGCAATTCAGCAGCCCACAGAGAGCTACCTTGAGACAGAACTGTATATAATCCCTTCAAAGCTCCCAAAAGGAGGGTTTGCTTCTGATATAGGGGATATCAATCCGGAGAAATATTATTTTCTCCCCATTTTGAGGAAAGTGCCTAGAGAAGGCATTCCAAGAGCAACACAAATATTTTTCCTTCTTTCATGTTAAGGAACTCTTCAGAAACAGAGCTACCAACCCAGATTCCTTATGAGGGTAAATACTCGGAGATTATCTGGCGCAAAAAAATGCATCACAGACCCAGAGTCTGAGTATGACTCAGAAAAGAAATAAATCTATAAGGCTCATAGGAAATTGAAAACAAAAATTATGTATCTGTTTCTAAAAATAAACACGTCCTTTGTTGCTATCTCCACAACATATCATTCAAGAAACAAGAAATTATGTGTGAATATTTCTAGGATTTCCCAAATCTTATCCCATATGATTTTTTATTAATCTCCAAAATCCAGATAATAGAATGCATGATTCACTGTCAAAAACATTCAAGAAAAAAAAACTTCAAGAAAGAGGAGTGGATATTTTAGTGAATGTGTCATTCAACAATCTCCTTACCAAATGATTTGGAGGAAATACATTCATTTTCCTGAAGCCATGGGGAGGAGAGATTTTCCTTATTTGTTTTTTCTCTTAGAATTTCCAAAGATAAGCCCTACAATTCCATTTGAAATAACCTCCAAATATAAAACAGACAAGAAACCTACAATACATACTCAGGTGAAGAAAAAATGCAAATCAAATTTTTAATAATTAATAGTAAAACCATTTTTCTTCCTGAAATTAAGCTCTATCTGCCCATTTGAACCTATTTTCTTATGTTTGAAGCCAGAAACTACAGAAGAAATGCAGGCAAGAGCCTTATACTTTGTTTTTTTTTTGTTTTAATTTTTTTTATTATTATTTTTTTTTTGCAGTGCTGGGGATTGAACCCAGGTTCTTGTGCTAGCAAGGCAAGCACTCTACCAACTGAGCTATATCCCCAGCCCAAGAGCCTTAAACTTTTGAACTACCAATTTATACAGGAGATATCTAAGGATTCAATAATCATAAAACTTCTACCCCTTTATAAATTAGAGACATATAAAAGAAATCCCTTTAGAGACAAAATTAAATAGTATTGATGAAGATATAAAACAAATAAATTCTCATAAACTCAGGAGGAGTTTAAGTTACTATGATCTATTTGTGGAAACTGTTTTGCTGTTGACAATACATGATATTCACAATCACAAGGACTTAGGAAAATTGTGGAACATGTGACCATGATAACCTGTAAGAAACAACAGTACTCATCCAAACACTTGAAACCCAGGGGAATGGTTCAAGAGAATGTGCATCTTGGAAAAGATAAATAATAATTTGTAGGAAAAATGGTCACTAGGGGTCAATCACACTTTTGTTCCTTGTATACCTAGTTTACGAAATAGTATAAAACACCATGTTTAAGTTGTATGTACCTCCCATATGTATGGTATTTCACACATATACATGTTTTGAAAGAAAGTATGTAGAACTTATGAGAAAATAAAAATCAGAAGCACATAAAAGACTCAATAACACATCCCATGTTCAGTTAAAACTCATTATTACAAACATGATAACTTTCCCCAAAATTAACCTACAATACATTCCTACTAAAATTGCTATGTACATATATGAATATATCAGTTAATTTTATCTTTATGTGTACCTATAAAGCAGTAATTTTGAAAACTTTAAATAAATCAAAGGAATACAGGGGAAGTTAGGAGGAGAGGGAAAGGGGAAATACTGAGTACTGAAGCAGAGCAAATTATATTCCATGCTTGTATGATTATGTTAAAAAGAACCTGAATATTATTCCATTTTAAATGGAATATTCAACATGCTTTACTTTTAATGAAAGGAACCAAAGCATAAAGTTCTAAAATTCTAAATAAATATTCAAATTTAACCAAGAAACTTTTCAGTTACAAGAGGAAAAGAAGTATACTTATCATTACCTGACATTCATGAATATTGTTAAATCATACTTATGGGCATCAGATCCGCTATTTTCGGTCAGAAGCTATTTTACCTAGGCGCTCCTGAGTCTCAATTCTGAGGCAATGCCACTTAGCTTCCTGTAAAACACACAACTACTGAGAGGTCAACCCCACACCAGCCCTTGATGCAACCCCTAGCAGGCATAAAAATTCCTATTGCGGGCTCTAAAACCGCTCTGTGAGAAACGGCAAGCTGATGCTCTTCTGGGAGGGGCAGCATTGTGGGTTGGCCAGCCCCAGTTCCCATCACAGCCAGTCCCACAATTTCAACAGTCTCCCTTCCCTGGTCTCCCTCTCTGACCACATCCCCAGGTTCATGATGCCACTGCACACTCACCATTTCTAGGAACAGGTGATCTTCAGTACCTGCACAACAGAGCAACACAGGAATAAAAATTGTGAGAGTGAAGCCTAGAGTACAATGGCAAAAATGGTGAACTCAGGAGATAAGGATCCCAGCACGCTATTGGAAGCCTGCCCCTCTTCGCTGGCTACACACAGGATTGGATAGATCTAAGTGCTCTTGATTGGATAGGGTTTCAGACCATGCCCCCAAAGTCTGAGCCCAGTGAGCCTTCTTTTTGAGGGAACAATATCCATTCCAAGCATGAATAAGGCTAGAATGACAGGTTCCTGGTTGCAGTTATATTTTTTTTCTTTGAGGGTCTGCCAATTGCACCCCAGAGCCTCCAGTCAGAAGAATATTTGCATTTAACATTGCATATAAGGTCTTTTCAGTTTATAGATTGTATATGCCTGTATATGATTCATGATGAGAATAATATAAAAATTACTATAAAATTTTGTTTAATTTTCCTGCTCTCTGGTCTTGTTAGGGGACAGATTGAATTTTGATTTGGAAAGCAACCCCCTAAACCAACAATGTCCAATGAAAATTACAAGAATAGCCCAAGGGTAGCCAGGTGTGGTGGCACACATCTGTAATCCCAGTGACTTGGGAGACTGAGGCAGGAGGATCATGGTTTCAAAGTCAGCCTCAGCATGGGCGAGGGGCTAAGCAACTCAGTGAGACCTTGTCTCTAAATAAAATACAAAATAGGGCTGGGGATGTGGCTCAGTGGCCAAGTTCCCCTGAGTTCAATCCCTGGTTCCAAAAAAAAAAAAAAAAAAAAAAAAAAAAACCCAAGGGTAATTTAAATAATTCTAGTATTCACAACATAAAAAATAGTTGAAATTGATTTTAATAACAGAATCTAGCATATCCAGACTATAACCTTCATGTGAAAAATAAAATATCAATAATGAAGTGTATGTGTTTTTGGAACTACACTACCAAGTGTTACTCTCTCCAAAATACCTCAGTACACAGTAGCTGCATTCCAGATTTGAGAGCTATGGGTTCCCTGATGTCAGGGAGTTAAAAGATCTGGTCTGTCTTTTCATATGCTAGAGTTGAGGAATAAAATTACTAATATTTCTTCTGAGGTCCCAAAAGTAGAAAAAACAATGTCCTGAGTGGGAGTAGAAAGCTTCATCCAACAAGTGCCAAAAAGTAGATTATTCTTTCCCACTTGAAACTGGTCACAGGTTCTTTCCCATTGCAAGTATCAGACAGCAAAGAAGATGGGGTCCCAGAAGGTTGGACACACATACCCTGTGATCTTCCACAGCCTTAATTCTATCATCTAAATGCATTAAATGCAAATGCACTTGGCAATTTGGACTTAGACCTAATGACCAGGCTGTAATATCTGTTTCCTCCTGTGAACAAATTCCCACAACTAATAAGTAGTTTGGGCTGGGAGTCAGGATGTTATGTGTCTGATTCCAAAGTCAAAACACCTTCTCCAGATCACAAGACTAGTGCAACATTCCTCATTCTCATCATACTTGGAAAGTGAAATATTTTTAAATGTATGTTTTGTGATATATGTACATAAAATCCAATCCTATGTATTACATAGAATAACACAAACAAAATATTCTCATATGTCTGCATCATATTGGGGCTCCCATGCAGGGACTCAGGTAATACTGGTTAGGTTTACATCAAGGGCAACCACCAGCTAGAATTTATCTCAACACATCTTTACATATCAAAATATATGCAAGTATCAGACAGCAAAGAAGATGGGATCCCAGAAGGTTGGACACACATATCCTGTGATCTTCCACAGTCTTAATTCTATCATCTAAATGCAAATGCACTTGGCAATTTGGAGTTAGACCTAATGACCAGACTGTAATATCTGTTTTGGACTTATGAATATGTGGTAAGGGTTTATTAATTACAGACCATCCTGATTTAGAGAGATAAGCAACTCTTCATGACCCCATCTCAAGTAAAAATGAATTGTGGTATTGAATATGTGGTAAGGGTTTATTAATTACAGACCAGCGTGATCTAGAGAGATAAGCAACTCTTCATGACCCCATCTCAAGCAAAAAATAAAAAATACCCTGTCTCAAAAAGAAAGAAAGAAAGAAAGAAAGAAAGAAAGAAAGAAAGAACTGAGAATGTAGCTCAGGGGGAATAATCTCCTCAGATTAATCACCACTATTTGTGGGGTTTTGAAAATATTCTTTGACAATAAACAGTTGTTAGGCTGGGGTTGTGGCTCAGTGGTAAAGCACTCGCCTAGCACATGTGAGGCACTGGGTTCCATCCTCAGCACCACATAAAAATTAATTAATTAATTAATTAAAGGTATTTTGTCCATCTACAACAAAAAAAAATGAAAATAAAAAATTTTAAAAACAGTTGTATCAACCAGATCTACTGCACATCTTCTCTAGCCAGAAAGCTGAGTATGTTTCCCAAACTTTGGATCAGGGGTCTTCATACTTTTTAAGGATTATGCAAAGCTGTGTCTATGAAAGAGTATTAGTCAGGTACCTAGTTGGGAAACATTTCGAATGCTTTGGATTTTGCTTTCATAACACTGTCACCTTCATGAGAATACGGTCATATTAATCTATTTCATCCTGAGATATCATGGGGAGGAGAATCAGGGTGTTTATTGGAAACCAAAATGCCCTCTGAAATTCAGTAACCTTATCAACCACCAGCTAATCACAAGCAGCAAAAAGATCCCAGATGAACCCAGGCTAAATTGATGACCAGCTCAAACATGAGCTAATAAATTTTACAGTGACTCTTTTATCCAGTGATAACTAGTCCACTCACTATAGGCCTAATAACAGGATTCAATCACATGTTGTACAGAAGTTATGCAGAAAACAGCAGGTGTCTTATCAGTAGTGATTCAATTTCTCTAGTTTAAGTTGCATCTTTCAATAGGTGGCATTGAATTATAGAAAAATGTGTGTAGACATATATGCCTTTGATTTGTGCTGATAGTCACAGAACCCCATACTAAAGAAGGAAACAGACATCACAACCCTGCCACTATGCTCAAGGCAAAATTACAAAATACATATTTTTTTAATGCATTTATACTCTAGAGTCTGAGCTACTGACAGGTCTGAAAATCTGGCATCCTCCACCTTCTGGGACAGAAAGTCTTTTTATTTACAGTGTGATATCAAAAATGGAAATGGATCTGTGTCCAGCATCTGGTGAGGAACAGTGTCCACTTTTGTATGCTTCTGGGTTGGAGATGCCAGCTCTCTCAAAGTGCTCTGTCTCTCTTGTTCTCTGTTCCTGAGGAGAGAATTGTTCAGGAAGTGTATGTGACATGAAAATGAGTGGTCCATGCCTTTCACCTTGCTGAGGTGAGGAAATGCATACCTCTCAAACATGGAATGTGGTGGACTGAGATGTGCCTCAGACTTCAACTAAAGAATGAATTTTAAAATGAAGTTCCAAAAGTCTTATATTATTTAGTAAATTCATATTCATATTGACCTGATAAAATTCTGGATGTAGTGGTTTAAGTTCTTAAAATTAATTTCAGCTGTTCTTTTTAATTTTTAATGTGAATTACTAGAAAATGTAAAATTATACATGTGCCTCACTATTTTTTGAGGATGGCGACATTGTGGTCTTGGGGAATTGCCTATGAGTTTAAAGCTCAAGCTGTTTTCTCATAAGATCAGAGAACAGAAAAGTTAAATAAAATTTTAAAGTAATTGTGATATCATTTCCTTTTGCAAAAATATAGACATATATATATTAGTGAAGCCAGACTTAACAGGCAGTTAGTGTAGAAATCAGGGAATCTGGTCAAATTGAGGAATGAAGTCTGGGAAGTTGGAGACGCCCTTGGGAGACTGGAATGTCATTGCCTCCAGAGCCCTCTGATCACCAAGGTTACCTGCTTAACTGCCCCTCCCCAAAAGCTGCAGGCAGGGAGTTGCTAATTAATGCCTCCAGGTCCCCCACCTGAATCTCCATGTGGCCCTTCCCCCTGCCATTTCCACCTCACCTTTTTGCTGTGTCACCACGGTCATATGGGCAGGAAGGAGAGATAAGGGTCAAAGGGAGGGGCAGAACAAAAGATCCTAACCCTATAAAAGATGGGGGTGCGATCACTTCTTGGGGATTCCAGAACATCAGCCAGCTATGGCCCCCCTTCTCCCACTCGGGAGAAGTTTGTATTACTACTTTTAAATAAAACCTGCTTAAAATGCTTGCCTCGGCGTGCTTCTCTGGCGTTATACTTCAACACCGGAGGAAGCAGAACTCGTTACCGATATGCGACAGTATCATTAGCAAATTGATTTAACCCTATGTACAGTGATAAACGTAAACGCACTTCTGTCTGTGCTAGATCCTACTATTGGGAGGAAATTCTGCCTTAAATAACTCCATTTGAGACAATTAATGTAATTCACAGCAACTGAAACAAACAAACAAACAAACAAACAAACAAACCAGGTCTGTGGTGCAACCCTGCAATATCAGTTACTTGAAAAGCAATTGCAGGAGAACTTGAGACCCTTCCCCAAGAATTTTTTTTTTTTTTTTCAGCGCTGGAGATTGCACCCAGGGCCTTGTGCTTGCAAAGCAAGCACTCTACTAACTGAGCTCTATCCCCAACCCAACCCCGGGGAATTTTTATTTGTATATAATGATGGGGCTACGCAGTGAGTGTCCACAGGTCTGATCCCAGTCATGTAGCAAAAACAAAAAAAAAAAAAAACGGAGCAACCAAGAACCTGTCATTCTGACCTTGTTTGTTCCTGGGCTGGGTGCAATTTACTGTCAGTCAAATGGTAGGCCTACTAGGCTCAGTTTGGAGGCGGTGCCTGAAGCTTTGTCCAATTGGTCTCTTAGGTGAGAACGGTCCAATCCACACACAACCAGTGAAGAGGGGGCGGGCTTCCACAATCTTCTGTTCCCTTTGTGTCTGGAGCCCGCCATTCTTTGAATCCATCTCTAGAGTTCCTGTCCTAGATCAGAAGCCCCAGTTTCTGTGCTACGCAGATGCTGAAAAGCCCATACGGATACAATAAGTACCCTGAAAGCCTGAAAATGGTAAGTGTGCATTGGCATCTTGAGACTGGGTCGGGAGGCTGTTTGAAGCCTGCGGGAGGAGAAATGGTGAAAACAGAAAATGGTGGCTAGGGACTCTTCATGGTCCTCTCCAGAGCCTCGTGGTCAGAGGACCTCTCTCTGGCAGCTCAGCCTTCAGTTTCCTCAGACTAGTCTAGTGGAGTTTAGATCAACAGGAGAGATCCCTGACATTCTTTTCTCTCATTGTATAGAACAGCCCCTTCCTGAATCCCTATGTGGGCATCAGCATGCCCAGCATGTTCCCAGAATGTGTGGTGAAGACTGGGATAATCAGGAGAGAACCCCAACTCCATGTGTTGTGCTCCTGCATGAGAGAAGCTGTGGTTTTCTTCAGCCTCTGTTCTTCTTTCCCATGAGGACTTTTTTTCTTTTTTTAAACCAGGAATTCAATCCAGGGGCATTTATCCACTGATCCACATCCCCAGGCTTTTAAAATATGTTTTATTTAGAGACAGGTTCTCCCTGAGTTGCTTAGGGCCTCACTAAGTTGCTGAGGCTGGCTTTGAACTCAGAACTGCCTTCTGAGCTTTCTAAATGTAGAGGAAAGAGTATCTCAATTCCAGAACCCAAATCTGAAATCCAGAAGTCCAGCTTAGCTCTTCATAGGTCTGAGAGTAAATCCCTAAATTTTCAGCTCTCTGTTCACATTTCCAAAGCCAAGGTTCCCTCTTTATGGTGAATGAGGATAATTGAAAAATAAAATGAGGATAGATTGAAAAATGAACAGGCAGTCAGGATAATGGACCCCATTCAACCATACCTGGAGGCTATCCGGTAGATATATGAATGAGCACCATTAAGGCCTATTTGAAACATAAAAAGCTATGAGGCTCTCTTTTGGGAACGCCATTCCTTTGTCACTGAGGTGAACTCAGATGAAAGTTACAGGATAGGCCACAGAAAGGATAGAAGTGAACCCAGATGGTAGTGAGGATGCATTTTTCAAAATGTAATTTAATAGATTTTGCTCCAGGCTCTGCCCAAAACTATACAAACTTCTAAACTGGCCACTAAAACAGGGTTTTTGACTATTATGCCCCCTGGAGTTCTAGCTCTCTTACTTAAATAAATCCTACTGTGTTTACTCTTTCCTTTTGTTATTCTGGATTTTATTCTTCAAAATTCTTCAAAAACCTAGGTGAAATTTAGTCCCATCTCAAAACTCAGTTTCAACATTGTCAATTACTTTCCCCATGTTTCATTTCAAATGAATGCATTGTTTGTAATTTTTTTCTCCAAGAACTGGATGGCATTATAAAAAGATTTTGTTTTATCCTTGTGAGCCTTCCACAAGGGAACAAAACAGGGGAAAATTAGGTGACATTACAAAAGGACTCTCTTCTAAATAAGATAGTATAGTTAATATATCCCAATTAAGGAATTTTTTTAAGTAGTGGTTGTAAACAAATGGTGCACAAATGACACAGGCCCGCAACAAAAGAAAACCTTATATCAACAAGCTTTCCTTTATTCTTCAGGAAAGTCAATTGGTTAGGCATAGGAGAGGTAATTTTCTGGGTATGGACATATCTCCCCCCAGATTACAGAAGGAGTGTGGGTTTTATAGTTTACAATGGGAGTGAATTAATCATTGGAAACTGTGGATATGCCCTTTTGGACAGTCAGGGACATAGTTGTGCAGGTTAAAATTTTAACTCAGGAAGGCAGTTGTAAAAAGTTAGAAACTCATTGTCACTGGGTAAAGGTCACAGCTTTGGGACCCATTGTTACATAGAGCTTCACTATTTGCTTTTCTCTTTCCAGGACTCATCTACAGTGGGAAAGAGTGACAAATCCAGGGCCTAGCACTTCCGTATTTACCTCTTTCATTTAGGACCCATTGTGGTTGGGAAGGGGTAAATGTTTCTTTTGATGGACATGCTGGGGGTGAACCTGGGAATGGATGAAAGTTTTGCTTTTTCCCTTAGAGCCCATGGTTACAGGAAAAGGATGTACTAGGATAAATGTTTATCTAATTTCCCCTTCTCCTCCCAAGTCACATTGCCCCTCCATTTTCCTTGGTTAGGAATATTATTGTAGGTCTTGTAGGAATATTATTTTCCACAACCCTTCAATGGGTCCTCAACGGACCCATAGTAAAACCAGTTTCTTAAAATGATCTGTAGAAACATTGCAAACATTCCAGAAAACTTTGTTGTGGTATAGCAGGAAAATAAAAGTGGGACTGGACTTAAATTATAGGCAAGTTCAATCACAAGTGCTAAAATATACAGCATATTAGACAGTCACAGGCCATGTCAATAACTGGTATTTTTTATACTTGTTTACACAGATTTTAACCAGTAGCTTTAACACATTTCCAATATCTTTTTGAATTAAATCAATAATCCAAAAAGCAGTGAAGCAGAGAATCTAGTTTTAGCTCAAACTCTGGTTTCAATTATCACAGTGTCTAAGTTAAGTTTCCCCATTAAAGAATTTACTGTGTGATGTATTCTCATTCCAACCTCCCACATTTAACTAGTTCTGAGTTTTAGAACAGTCTGACACAAGGTACCTGCAGATACCAAAATCTCATGGAGTATTTAGAAAATATCAGTATGTGAGTCTTACCCTCAAGGGAGCAGTTTGAAGTACAAGTGTGTAGCCTCTAAGGGGAGTAGTCGGATGATCTGCAGCTGGAAGGAATCTACTGGTATACATTTCATCTAAAAAGAATTAAATGGGCTGGGATATAGGTCAGTTGGTAGCATGTTTGTCTCACATGCACAAGGCCCTGGGTCCTAATCCCCAGCACCACCAAAAAAAGTTTTGAAAAAGGACACTTCATTGGTTTCCGTTTGTTAGATAAGTAAAGCTACAATTAAAATGTAAGTGCAGTATTTTATTTGACAAAAGATTCCAATTCCTTTAGATATATGCCCAGAATTACCATTACTGGATTATCTGACATTTTATACCCCAAATTAATATTTATTGATTTTCATTTATTTAGATATTGGAGATTAACCCATGGACAATTTGCCACTGTGCTACATCCCCAGCCCCCCACCCCCTGTGATAAAGGGTCTCACTGAATTGTCTAGAACCTTGCCAAGTTGCTGAGGCTGGTCTTGAACTTGAGATCTTCCTGTCTCAGTCTCCTAAGCCAGTGTGAGTACAGGCATGCCTCACTACCCAAAATGATGATTAGTGGATTATATGGCATTTTTGTTTTGAGATTTTGGAGAAAGTAACACTTTTTTCTTTTTCTCTCTCTCTTTTTTTTTTTTTTTTTTTGGTATCAAGGATTGAACTTGACCACTGAGCCACATCCCCAGCCCTATTTTGTATTTTATTTAGAGACAGGGTCTCAGTGAGTTGCTTAGCATCTCACTTTTTGCTGAGGCTGGCTTTGAACATGTGATCCTCCTACCTCAGCCTCCTGAGCCACTGAGATTACAGGTGCATGCCACCACACCTGGCCTTAACACTTTTTTCTAACCAAACATCTTTATTAAATTTATACTGTCACAAACATTTTTACATATTCATATATTCTGGGAGTACCTATTATCTTTCATATATTTATTTGATTTGGTTTGGTGCTAGAAATTGGAACCAGGGGGGCTTACCACTGAGCCACATCCTTAGCCATTTTTATGTATTATTTTCATAGAGGGTCTCACTTAGTTGCTTAAAGCCTTGCTAAGTTGCTGAGGCTGGCTTTGAGCACAAAATCCTCCTGCCTCAGCCTCCTGAGCCTCTGTGATTACAGGAATGTGCCAACACACCTGGCTCTTAAATTTTTATAATAGCCATTCTAACAGTACTGCACAAGCTACAGGAAATCTACTTGGCTGATGCATTAACTCCCAGGGTCAAGTTTATGTGGAGTAGCCAATGTAGGAGTGTTCTGTAAAGATTTCTTGTGAATAAATAGTGATCCATGGTTTCTAACCTATTTTCTGCTCTACTGCTGGGTATCAGAGTCCATAAAAGTGCTGGTAAACAATATAAATTCATTTGTTTGCAGTCTATGGAGTCTTTCACATGCCCAGCAACCTTTGCTTCCAGAGGCTAGAATTTCAGGATCTAGTAACTTGAATGAAATATGTTAAGGTTAAGACACTCAGTACACGAACTCCTTCTGGAAGCAATTGTCAGTCCTGGAGTTATTACTGGGGTGAGCAGGGTGGGTGGGGCACAGCTAAGGAGTGCTAAAATCTCATTCAGGGTATGAGGGATTTACTGTATTTCCCCCATTACACCCAAAATAAAAGGTAGAGAGAAGCTCATCTGCCAACAACAGCAGTTGGGAAATTGCTGACAAATCACTTCTCAAGATAGCTGACACATTTAATATTTGACTGTTTCTCTGCCTTAATCTCAGCTGATGAAACCCTTGGAAAGACTTTCATGGCCATACAAAACCACATTTTCTGTGGCTTAGATACTTGTGTGTCACTTCTCCCACATTTCTCTTTACTGAAGGTGATGCTGGCTGTTGGGGATTTGGTCTGAAATGTGGTACTTTGCTCAAGACAGAACTAATGCCCAGTGTATGCCAGTTTTCCTGCTCATTGGAGGTAGATATTTTCTAAATTGTCCAATGTGTCTAAGCCTCCCTACTCATTTATGTCTTTGTCAAAGAGACACTCATAACATGAGTAACTTTTTATTCACCATATTTATAGATGGAGGGAGAGTTCAGAATTTTCATATTCTACTTTATTTTCTATATCACCCCCCCTTAATCTACATTTTATTGTGTTGCTAAGGTTTGAACCCAGTATCTTGCACATTGTGCCCACACACTCTACCAGTGAACTGTAACTCCAGTTCCAAATTCTAACTTTAGATTGGATAGTTTCATCCATTCACATATAATTTTATTTTTCATATGGTTGGATTTAGGTAGGCCTTTCTATTGCTCTTAACAATACCAAAGACTTACATACAAATGGATTCATATTTTGTTCACATTATGATTCATTGTTCTGTATTATTGCAGTGTAGTTTCATAGTATACATTAGTGTCATATAATAACTATTTGGTCTTCTAAATTAGAGATTTAGGGGGTACTTTACAAATTTTACTTCCCAGATAAATTTTAGAAAAAAAATATTTGTTTTAGTCCCTCTATTACTAAAATAAAAGCATGCTAAAATTTTGATGGGGAGGGGCTGGGGTTGTAACTCAGTGGCAGAGTGCTTGCCTAGCATATGTGAGGCACTGGGTTCGATCCTCAGCACCCATAAAATAAATAAAAATAAAGGCATGCTGTCCATCTACAACTAAAAATATATTTTTAAATTTTTTTAATGGAGACATATCATAGATTAAATTAAGGTAAATTGTTGTCTTTGTAATAATGAGTTTTATTTATATACATGGTGCATATAATTGAGTATTTTATGTCCTGTAAATTTTTATTTTGTGATTTTTTGTTTGTTAGTTTTTGTTTTTCTGTGGTGCTGGGGATTGAACACAGGGCCTTGTGCTTGCAAGGCAAGCTCTCTACCAACAGAGTTATATCCGCAGCCCTTTGTGATAAGTTCTACATATTTCCCTTGATAACTTTTATACATGTGATGTATTACAAAGATACCACTTCTATACAAAAATTATGTATTTAAGTTTAGTCTTTAAAAATTCAGATCTTTTGCCTTTTTGTTTCATGTTTTCCTTCCTGATGAATGTGTAATAATGTATTGGCTTTAGTATTAACTTCTTAGTAGTATTGAATTATATTCCTATTTGTAAATTCATGTGGCAGTTGAATATTTCCTTCTTTGTTAAGTGTATTTAGAAATATTCTGACTGTGCTTTGCTCTTTCGGTATGTCTGTTTTCCTCACAAATGCAACACATCATTCATTCTACCTTATCAACTTTTTGCTACATAAGTGCTCTTCAAATATTTTCTTCCACTTCAAAAATTTTCTGCTTTCATCACTGGGTGTACATTGATCTGAAATGAAGGAAGTGGCCTTCAGATATATAAATCCATAGAAATTACAGGAAATATCTTAGAAATTGAGTAACAAATATAACTGATATATGTAGATTGGCTCTTCACAGAATTCAGATAAGCACCATACACATGTATTGTAAGAGGATGACCAAGGATATGCACAAAGGGTAAATAGAGTATTAGTTGGAATAATCCAAGGCTCTGTGGGATTGGGAAAGTTTCCAGGGTTCCAGGGAAAACCAGATAAGACAAGACCTGCTCTCTGCACATGGCTCTGTCCTCTGCTCTGCAGCTGGGTTTGACTGTCTCTAATGAGCTCACTTACATTTGGTGATCTATGAATTTTGACTCTTCCAGATTTTGGAGACAGTGTATGACACTACTCTTTATCCTTCTCACTCACTTTTTTGGATTTTTAACCTGTCCTCCTCCATTCTTCTGGCCAAGGGTCCCCTTTCTTCCTTCTCCTGTGCATAAAATTTTCTATTCTGTAATTCTGTCAAATACTGTGTGCAAGGCATTGGAGGATCTGCCATCTATGGTGCTATAGTTCCCGGATTTTTTGAGGTTTGAAGGCTGTAAACTGCTACAATGCCAGCATGTGTTATAAAAATTTAGTCTGTCTTTATTCTTTTGAAGACTGTAGCACAATAAGAAGGAAAACATTTGTGACTACAATAAAAGGAATACCAACAGCCACCAGAAGCTAGAATGTTTCTCCTCTAGAGCCTCTGGAGGTAGGGTGGCTTTGCTAACACTATGATATCAATCCTGTGTCATGGTAATAAAACCATCCACAACTGTAAAAGAATAGTTTCTGTTGTTTTAAGCTATTATTTAGTAACAATAGTAACCCAGGGGTTTTTGCAAGTTGAATTGACAATGTGAACCAACTGAATCATGCTAAAGTGGTAGAAGTTTATGAAATATTTTGTTCTAAAACTAATTGGAATATATTTTATTATTTGTAGTGAGCAAAAAGTATGGTTAATCCTGACAAATTTCCTGGTCAGACTTGTTTTTCTTTTTGAATATTGTCAGATTTCTTTATTGCTTTTGTCTTCTACTTGATTGAGAACAGGGAATTGTCTGGCTCATGTTTCTTTCAGCTCTTATGCTAAGTGAATATGTTTGTGTCTGGTTTGTGGTCTTTTTGTTTCTGAATTGTAGGTCCTGCAGTTTGTGAGATCCCCACTAATATTTTTGATTTGGTCCAAGTAAGGCATAAATAGCTTCCTTGTGTCTCTTGCTGTCTTAATTTTGTTCTTTCCCCAAATGAGAAATAAGACAATTTGCAAAGTGGATGTATTCAAAGGCACAAAAAATGAAGTATATAAAAGGAAAAATATGAGGAATAGAAAAGCCAACAAAGCATGTGTGCATGGGCCTGAATGTTCTCTAAGGTGAGTTATCACATTTGTTGATAAAAAAATGAGAGTCAAAGCTTAATTTGACTATGTTTACTTAGAACTATTTTTCATCTCTTCTCTGAGAGTTGTCACCAGGAGTATTAATGGATTTATGGACTTCTTATTGTGTAGTGTTCAGTGACATTGAAATGATACTTGAATTCCCATTCTGTTACTTTGGAGAGCTGAGGGGGAAATATCCATTAGCACATAAAACAATTAGTATAACAAGTCATTTATCCAGCTGTTTAAATGATTTCTGAGGCTATAAATAATGGAATTGAAAATGTATATTTAGGACCATCTGGCACATAGGAAAGAAAATCTTCCAAGAAGTACCTAACTGCTAATATTATAGCAAAAAGTCACTAATCACTTTTATAATTTCTCAGTATTATCTATTAAATTCTGTAGTTGGCATATCATTGTCACTTTAAACTCCCTACCTGAGTTTTATGATATATTAGCAATCTTTTTTTTTTTTTTTGTGCCAGGGATTGAACCCAGGGCACTTAACCACTGAGCCCACATCCCCAGCCATTTTTATATTTTTAGTAGAGACAGGGTCTTGGTTAGTTGTTTAGGGCCTTGCTAAGTTGCTGAGACTGGGATTGAACTCATGATCCTCTTGCCTGAGCCTCTCAAGTTCCTGGGATGGGTGTGTACAGCCATGTCTGGTATATATTAGCAATCATATGATTAATACCTCTTCTTAGTTTTTAAAATAATCTATTATTATTTAGAAATATTCTGACTGTGCTTTGAAGAAAATTGATACAATGTATTTTAGGATCTATAATGTGTTAGATAAATATTTAAAGTAGTTGCCCAAAGAATACAAGAAAATATACAGTCTGTGGTAAGGTTTTTATATTTTGCATTTGGTAAACTCATAATATGGATTAATTAAATTGAAATGGTAAGATGAAAATGGTAAGATGAAAATCCTCCTAGCAACCATTAAAAATGGAATGATGTGTCATTGAAATGCTAGTAAAGAATAAACGGAGTAGAACAGTTATTTAAGAATTTTCATAGGTCCAGTAGTCCTACCAGTCCAAAATAAGAAACAACTCAAATGTTCTTGAATGTTGAAATGAACAAGTTGTAGTGTTTCCATAAAATACAATGATAGTTATCAATAAAAAGGAGCACATTACTGAAGCACACACCCTGATCGAGTCTCACAGGTACTGTGTGGTTCAACAGCTGAATTTAAAATTGTATTGCATGCTTTCAGGCAAAATTAATGTATAGCTAAATATCCATTACAGTAACTGGATTCTGGGAAACAAAAATTCTGGGGGAAAGAACATAGCTTTCCTGGCGTGATGTAAATATTCTATGCTTAAAAGCATTAAAGGTTTTCATTAGTGCATTTGTTAAAACTGTACAGTTAATATCTGTGACATTCAAAACGTACATATGAGCTCACCAAGCATAGAAGAAGTAATGATATGTAATAAGCAGATGTTGAATCTGGGTAACTGGTATATAATAACATGCCCTTCATTTTTATACATTTTGCATTTATGTAATAAAATATTTCTATGTGGGTTCTTAAGAGCTTTGTTGCTTTTAGGGGTCATAGATGAAGAAAGTGATTTAGTCTGTCCTGAGCAAGGCTGATTCAAAATGTGTTTCCTTTTGGATATTTCTCAATCTTAATATAAATTCTTTGTGTGCCTTTATATGTATATCATATTTTAATGGAAATTTTAAATGTTAAGTTTGTGAAATGATTAGGTATCAGAATAATAATGACAATTTGTGATTTGGTTCAAATCTCAAATTGTTTCACTTTGGATTTTAATTTTCTCAGCACTTGGATGTAAGTCTTTTCATTTCAACCACAATTTGGTATTCTATTATTTATGTATGTATTTATCTATCTATCATCTATCTATCTATCTATCTATCTATCTATCTATGTATCCATCTCAGTACTGGGGATGGAACCAATTGGTGTTTTACCACTGAGTTATATATCTTTAATATTTCGAGAAAGGGTCTTATTAAGTTAACCAAGCCTATCATTGAACTTGTAGTCCACCTGTGTCCAGCCTTCTCAGTTGTCAGGATTACTGGTATGCAGCACCGCACATGGCTTAACACATTTTATGTAGTGATTTTCCCCAATGAAAATTCTTTTTTACAATGATGTTGTTCATGAACAAGGCACTTCATGAATGAAGTATTTTCAATAATTTTTAACTGCGTTGAATGAGAAAAAAATGACTATCAAAGATCAGTTTATACAAAGGATATCAATTAGACAATGTTGGTGCTCTGGTTTGGATAAGTGTCCCCTAATGGTCCATGTATTAAAGGCATAGTGCCAGGGTGTTGGATATGGTAGAACTTTACAAGGTAAGGCCTAGTGGGAATTGCTTAGTCCATTGTGAAGTATGTACTGAAGGGAATTGTGGACCCCTGGTGCTTTTTAAACTTTGTGTTGCCATGTGCTCCTGCCATAATGTGCTCCCTCACCTCAGGTGTAAACCTGTAATACCAATCACTTATCAACAAAAATCTCCAGAACATAGGTTCAAAATATGATGTTTTTGTTTATTAATTATCACAGGTACTTTTTGTAGTTAGAAAAATCTGACTAACAAATTGGGTGAGTCTGAAAGGCCAAGTCATGAGCAAATATCTTATATGTATTTGCAAGTCATTCATCAAAAGATGTTGATGAAGATGGTTTTTAGTTTTGTTACACAAACTAAGATGGTTTTTAGTTTTGTTACACATGATAATTCCTTCCAAATCTTTAAAAAAACACTGATGCCAGGGACCCTCTCCAGGTGCCACACCCACCACTATTCCCTTCAGTGGTTAACACAGTTCTACAGGGAATAATGAAGATTCTTATATGGTCTAATCTTCTGGGATATGTGGATGTGGCAGGCTCCTTTTTGTTTTTGTGTCATTTCTTATTGTATGTTGCATTTAAAGATTTCGGTAAAAATATCAGATATTAAGTGATTTGGAGCATAAAAATAACACCGCTCAAGCCTTAATTGATTTCATATGTAATATTATTTTAAGTAACAAAAATGTCATGGGACAGATCAGCAAGAGTTATTGTTCATCCTCAGTTAGCCTAACACAGCCAGACTGCCTGCCTGCTTTAGCCCAAACCAGGATGTGCCCCCCTCTTAGGGAAACTGTTGTCACAGTTCAAGGACTACACCTAGATTACATATAAGATTGATGGGAAGCTATAACTTTCCCATAGAGAAAAATCTTTAAAATCCTTAGATATAGGTCTCCCTTTCCTTTAGATAGAAGTTATAAAAGAAAATAAGAAGTACTTTTCTTTTCTTAGAGGTCATTTAATTAATTAACAAAAAGAAGTTCCACTTTATTCTTATCTGCCTTTGAGAGGAATATCAAAAGTGCAGTTGATTGATATGACTTTGTTATCCTTGACACAACTTTAAACCATGACATGTCAAAATCTATATAGTTTGTGAGGATGGCCTCAGCTTTTATCATTCCCAGTTAGATGAAAACCAGAACCAGTTAATGGTTTAGTGATGTTTTGTTTAGAAAAGTAGGAGAACTTGATTTGTTTTGATTATACTTTTGTCCATCACATTCCCTTAGAGCTTGTACCACCTTCCACTCTATGTAACCTGAAGAGAATGTACTCAAGCTGAATGTATATATATAGATCGTGTGTGAAACAGTGGTTGAACTTACAACTAAGCTGTGAGAATCAGAACTTACAACTAAGCTGTGAGAATCAGAACTTACAACTTAGCCATGAAAGAGTGAACTTAGAGCTTAGTTTAGCTGTGAAACAGTAAACTTAAAACTAAGCCTCAGATTTTCGAGTCTGTGTCACTTTATTCTCATCACCGATGCCTTTCTCTCACCAAGCTGCACCATGACCCCTGCTAGGGCTGGACCCCGGCATTCAGGGATATGGATTACATTGTTTCAATGCAATTTGGATTTGCAGAATTTGAAAAGCCCTTCAGATGACTTTATACTTCCATCAGAACTGGGAACCATTAGTTCACAGTTGACAGTGCATTAACTCTGTGGTTTCCATGTGTGCTGTGTGGATTTGCTCATTTTAGCCTTTCAGGTGGGGTCCATGGATAACAGATTTGCCATGATAAAAACATGGAAAAATTATTTTCTTACATACTCAGATGTTTAGACAAATTGCTGGTGGAGGAAATGTCTTCTCAGTAGTTCTATCTTGATCTGTTGCTTTCATTTTAAGAAATTGTTTCGTGCAAAGAAGGTCCGTGTAGGTTTAGTCTAGGTTAAAAATTATAAGTAAGCTGGATGCGGTGGTGCATGCATGTAATCCCAGCACTTGGGAGGTTGAGACAGGAGGATTGTGCATTCAAAGCCAGCTTTAGCAACTTAGCAAGGCTCTAAGCAACTCAGTGAGACCCTGTCTCTAAATTAAATACAAAATAGGGCTGGGTATGTGGCTCAGTGGTAAGCACCACTGGGTTTAAAGCCTGGTACAAAACCACAGGTGCCAAGAGCCTGATTACTCTATATTTCTATATATTATTTAGAAACAGGGTCTCATGGAGTTGCTTCAGGTCTCACTAAATTGCTGAGGCTGGCCTTGAACTCACAATCCTGCCTCAGTCTTCCAAGCCACTGGGACTATAGGCATGCACCAACATGACTGGAGGCTTTGTAAAATTTTATTAATTTACTATAGTCACAAAACATCATCTGAAAGAAAAGCAAAAAGGGTATGAATTGCAAAAATAGCTCCAGTTCTTCATCCTTCCCTGTATCCAGGCCATTGGCAATGTTCTCTTATAGCTGTTCTTATGACAGGTAGAATCTTTTTGCCCAGACTTGAATACAGGATGGCTAAATGTACTGCTGTTGTGCCTCACCCTAAAATGTCTTGAATTCTTTCTTTTTTTCTTCTTTGTAAACCTCATCATCTCAAGGAAAAGCTCACATAGGCTTATGAAGGAGATGCTGCCATGCAGATGAGAATGAAAATGCCACAGTAGACTGTCATCTCTTCCAGGAGCAGTGCTACTACACCAAATAGCAGAGCATATGCCTAAAGGAGCCCTGCTGATATTTAGAAGAATAGCCCAGCTATACCCAGTCTAAATTGGGCTTACTCACAAACTCATCATTTTAATCATGAATTAGTCAGTTTGGGGTAGTTTGTAGTAGTTGATAGCTAATCAACAAATACATCCAATTCAAAGAGGATGCCAGAATTCAAGGCATGCTGACTTCAAATTAACTGAATAGAAGTGGGCATGCAGAAACTACTGATTTCATTTTCCTGATTTAGTGTTAAAAGTTCTATTAAATTGTTTTGAGTTATGTGGAAATGCATGTAGACATAACAATATGTAATTGGTACTTAAACTCACACCAAAAGATAAATGAGACAGCCATAATTAGATCACTAGGGTCAAGGCCCAATGGCAAAATAAGAAGTTTTAGTCCTTTTTCTTCACATCTAAATTCTGGCATCAAGGTATAGACAGATGTGAAGACATGACGATTCTTTCTCCTGGGTTTGCATCATCCTTTGTTAACTCTCTAATATCTGAGAGGCTTGTGACCTTGCCAGGTAGCAGTTGGGAGAAATAGCCTGCCTTTGGGGCTCTCATCTCATAACACCCTGCTGTGTCTAATAGAAATCATTTCTTTCTCATTTGGTTCAAAGGAGTTATATGGGGAAGAAAGGCATGTTTCCTCACCTCTGATAGAAAAAAAGGGTTCAAGTCATTCAATTTTCTGAAGTCAGGGGGACCAGAGCCCTCATATTTGCAGTTGCAATGTGACAGCCATTTGCCACATGTGGCTAATGAGATCATGGAATGTGGCTGATCTACACTGAGTAGTATTGGAAGTGGAAAACAGTGAAATTTGAAAGTTTAATGAGAAGTAAATGTAGTTAGCTAACAATTTTCATTGGTAATGTATTAGAATACTATTTTGGATATATTGGGTTGAAAAATTATAATAATTTACTTACAAATTATAATCATAATTTCATTATAAGGAAATGTTACAATTTTACAATGTTTAAATTATAAAGTATAAATTATAAATTGTGTGAATTTATAGTAATTTACTTATAAATTAGTATAATTATTTATTTCACTTGCTTTACTTATGACCCCTGAAAGTCTAGTTACACATATATTTCTCATTTTATGTCTATTGATCTTTGCTGCTGTAGAAGATTGTCTACTTTTTCAAAGGTTTGACTGTACCTTGAAAATTCCAGAATGAGCTGGGTATGTTGGTGGATGCCTGAAGTTCTAGTGACTCAGGAGACTAAAGAAAGTGGAGCACAAGCTTAGGGCCAGCCTCAGTGACTTAGTGAGACCCTGGCAAAAAATGAATTTTGAAAACAACTGGGGATGTAGCTTAGTAATGCATCACTGGGATCTATCTCTGGAAACAACCAAACAAATGAAGATAAACCTCAAGAAGCCAGAGCATGAAGGTTATGAAACCCCAAAATGTAAAGTAATTCTTGCTGTATTATTTGCATTTATGAATCTACATTATTGATATTGTTGTTCTATAGTTGATATAACATATTCAACACTAAAAACCAATGTCCCCTTGCAAGGCCAGGTCTTCTTCCACCTAGAAAGCTCTGTCTGAAAAGGAATATAACCAAGATCCTGTCAATCTTGGGTCCTGCAGACTGAGTTCAAATTGTCTCACTGACACTCAGGGGCAGGCAAAGTGGTCTGAGCCTGGTATTTTGTCCATTCAGGTAGAAATTATCCAATCAGAGTTGATTGGGATGAAAATTATTCAATCAGAGAAACAGCCAAAGAATAGAGAGTGGGTTTCAAAATCTTGGAGACCTTTATCTCTGGCCCAGGCAAATGTTGGATCCATCTTCACATTTTATGATATCTGGGTGGCTCTGTCACAGGCCTTTACACTCTGACCCTCAGGCCTAGAATATTTGTAGAAATGATTAGTCTGCAGGGCTGAGCATTAGGAAGCAGAAGACAGGGGCTGGTTGAAAGTAGTAAGACATAATTGTGGGAACCTGGGCTTCCCTGAGGTCAGCTTTGGAGTCTTAACCCTAGTCCAGTTTTAGTAGAACTCAATATTCTGTCACCTGAGGCCTACATAATGGGTTCAACAGTTAGGATATACATTTTTGTTCTGGGCCAGATTGGTGACATTGCTCTGACCTGAAACTCTGTACCTTCTTGCCAGCACCCTTTCAGAGTGGATGTTAAAGACAGGGTCATAACATGAGAATTCTGACTGATGTAAATAATTCATATTTGGGAATAGCTGTGGCCCATGTGTTTTCAGTTTCTCTTTCCTTTCCATATGTTACCCATTTTTAAAATGCATTTTCCAAATGTGTGGTAAGCATGATTTTCCTAAATGCCTTCTTTTCTCAGCTATTTCACTATATTATGAAGTATGCTACCCTGTGGTACATTTCCAATAACAACACATTTTAATTCATCTTTTTCTCTGAGTTTTGGATGGATTATTTTTTAAAATAGGTATGTACTTTCACATGAGAGGGAAACAGGTTTATCATCCGAAACTGTAAAATAAGTTTGTATCTAATGCCAGGTGCGAAGATGCATGTCCATAATTCCAGCAGCTTGGGAGGCTGACACAGGAGGATCACATGTTTGAGAATAAAAAATAAAGTGGGGGGGGGAGTCTTGCTCAGTGGATAAGCACTCTTGGGTTCAATCCCTGGTACCGAAATTAAAAAAAAAAAATCTTTGAACCTCTTGTCTATTTGTGTTCATAAGCATAGAGAGCACATTTAGGGGCCCCTTAAGAAACTTTACAGTGTGATGTGTCTTCAGTGTCTGCCAAGTCTTTGACTGATCCTGGGTTTCAGAATTGCATGAAGCCGAACAAGGTGCACACAGCTGCCATGTTGAATTACCTAGAGAATATCAACCACTGTGTAATCATCACTTCCTAGAGAGCAGCTTGAGTTTATGGAATGGAGCACCGTTAATCCTGTAGGGATTACAGGAATATCCTGTATAGGTTTCATCCAAATAGATCATGTATTGGAACATTCATAAAATTTTCCCTCAATTTTAGGTTCAGCTCCCCAGGAACAAATTGCTGATCAGCCACGTAGCTTCTGGAATTGAAGAGAAAGGCAAAGATGATCTGTACCCTCTTTCCTGTTACCCCTCTAGGGAGGAAAGATAATAAGTTATTGGAATTTGGAAGGAGAATAAACTATGCCAATTAGGAAAACCATCCTAGTATATTTGTGCGGGAGTCTCCAAGGGAAAACGCACTAAATGCAGATAGGAAGACGGAGTATTGCCTCATGGTAGGGGTGGTCACCAAGTATTTAAGCAAATAGAATGGTGGACAGAGAATATCCCATTTTAGTATCACTTTCTCATTTGCTATGAAATGCAATTTCTCATTAGTATTGGAAAAGTATGGTAGCATTTCCTAAGAGGAAATTTGCAGGCAAATTTCAAAATAAAATCACATGCAAACTAAGGTCAATTTTTGAGCCTGTAAAAGAACATCTCTGATGGTTAAGATAGTTCTTAATTCTGTGACTACAATATTTATTGTTGTGGAGCCATTTCTAGATTGTCTGATTAGATAAATTCATATATGGGTAATAAGTGAATTTTTTTCTATATAAATACTTCAATATTGAAAAAGCACCAAATATAAGACCTAGATGCATCTCAAAGTTTAGGCTCTGGAGGCCTTGTTTTTCGAGGGAAGAGCAAATCAAGGATGTGAAAGGGGAATGGATGAAAAGAGGGTAGAATGTTCACATCCAGCTGGGCATACTGGGACATGCCAGTAATGACATGGAGGTCCTTGGAGGTCGAGGATGAAAGTTCATAAGTTCAACCATAGTGGAAAACTTAGAAGGACACTGTCTCAAAAGAAATTATAAGGTCTAAGGATGTATCTCAGTGGCAGAATCCCCCAGTACCACAAAAATAAATCCAAATTCAAATGGAAAGAATCCTTTACCCTGAAGCTAGCCTATACTTAAAAGAGTTTTCAGAAAAATGGTGTGTATGTTGGTTTAGACTGACATGAGATGGCTCAGTGTTCCAAGGGTTGTACATAGGGGAGGAACTTAAGCTAAGTTTGGTTAACTAATATTTTTTCTGACCACTGAAGATAAAAGTGTTCAACTAATTGTTTTAAATGGAAGAAAATGAGAATATGCAAAGTGAGTGTCTGAATCACCATAGGTAAAATGTGGAGCATCTTCTAACTCATGACAGGAGGGGACTCTGCTGCTGTAGCAGACCACCAAAATTGGAGGGAATGTCTTCAACCAACTGTTTCCTAAAGTTACCTATGTGCCCCATCTTTCTCTAGCATTGTGCTTGAGATGTATCAAGCACAAAAGTATCATCATGCTTGATACACGTTTTCTATTTTCACCTTCCTGAGTTAAATATTTTATGAGAAGCTAGTATACATGAGTAGTGTGTTCCTTTCTTCTGTAAAGAGTTCTATCAGATTATGTAATTTTAGTGTGTAGTTGTATAGGCCCCCAACTTATAGGAAATTGATGAAAAATATAATGTTATTCTGGGTCTTGCAACTGGCACCTCAGGTTAGTGAAGAAATGGGAATGAACCCCAAAGTGTGGCATCTGTACTAAGCGATGCCAAAATTGAATGATTGGACAACTAGTCTGCAAATTCACACATTTGGCATTAAATGTGGTTGCAGTCAGGTGTGGTGGCACAGACCTGTAATCCCAGTGATTTGTGAGAATGAGGGAGGAAGATGGCAAGTTTGAGGCCAATTTTAGTAATTTGGAGAGGCCCTAAGCAATTTGGTGAGTAACTGTCTCAAAATAAAAAATATATATAGGGCTGGGAATATAGCTCAGTTGGTGGAGTGCCTGCCTCACAAGCACAAGGCCCTGGATTCAATCACCAGCACTACCAAAAAAAAAAAAAAAAAAAAAAAAAAAAAAAGGGAGAGAGAGAGAGAGAGAATGGTATTGATTTAATATATATCAAAAGTGCTAGGAATGCAGCTCAGTGGTACAGTGCACTTGGGTTAAATCCTTAATTTAAAAAGAAGTTAAAATGTTGGGACAGAACAAAGAGATCACAGATCAGAAATTCAAACTCTAGGTATGTTTGTTCAATATTGAAATTTGAGAACCTGGAAGAGGGAATATTTCCAGACTGTCAGGGAGGCAAGAACATCCCAGAATTCTTTGCTTACCTGCTTAGCATTTACTCATTCCCTACTTAGAAATGTGCCATGTGGGAATACAGTTTCATAGTGAGAGTGATTCCCAAATTTAGGAATGTTTAACCTGATGTGTCAGTTTCCTTATGAACTGTGGCATTTAGAGTGTATTCACCTATTTTGCTTTTCCATTTTTTCTTTTGTAATATGTTTTTACCATGTAATTCAAGTTTGCCTAAATATTTTAAGTGTTTTGTTATAGTTTGATAGTTAAGATTTTTATTTTATTGTTTGAAAAAATGAGTAGTTGTGATGATGTGGTCTGAGGAAGCAAAATTTCTTTAATAAGAAATAAAATAAAGTACTAGTTTCATGGTTTTTTTTTTTTTTGGAACCAGGGATTGAACTCAGGGGCACTCGGCCACTGAGCCACATCCCCAGCCCTATTTTGTATTTTATTTAGAGACAGGGTCTCACTGAGTTGCTTAGCACCTTGCCCTTGCTGAGGCTGGCTTTGAACCCACAATCCTCCTGCCTCAGCCTCCCCAGCGACTGGAATTACAGGCGTGCGCCACCACACCAGGCTGTTTTATGGTCTTTTAAAATAATGAGAATGTAGACACATTTGCAATTGCCATTCAAAGAAATATGTGGGCTGTTGGCAGTTTTGGTGTGCCTCACTGATCTCAGATACCTTTTCCACATAGAGATGACCACTGTCTTATGACTCTTGTTATTACTTATAATTTTGCTATTTATATCTCAAGTATCATTTCTTTGGTTTTACTTGATTTGAATATTCAATAATTTATAGCAACTGTTTTTATCCATTAGGATTATGTTCAAATATTTTTTATCACTTCTTTGATTCAGTGTTTTGAGTACATGTGCTGCTTTCTGGGTTTTATTATATCCAATTTATTCACAAATTTCAGTGTTTATAACAAATTAATTCAGTTGTTTTCTGGGAGGAGTGGTGGTACTGGGGATTAAGCCCAGGGTCACTTAACCACTGATTCACATCTTGAGCCCTTTTTAATATTTTATTTAAAGCTGGGTCTCACTGAGGTACCTAAGGCCTTGCTAAATTGCTGAGGTTGGCTTTGAATTCATGATCCTCCTATCTCAGACTCCCAAGCCACTGGGATCACACCTGTGGGACACCACAACTTGTCAACATTTTTTGATGATGTTTACAAAGTAATTCGTATATATCACCAAATGCTAATGTTTCACAAAGTCATTACCCATTAGGAAAAAGCGATGGATTGTATATTAGGTATAATTTCTAATTTACTAGTAAATGTGAGTGAAATGCATAATGACCATTAGACAATTCATGAGTCATTGCATTTTTTTTTTATTCTTTTATTTACTTATTGATTCATTGAACACAAATGAAGTACAGCTATTGTTTCACTGTTTGTACACAAGGTAGAGTCACACCATCTGTGCATTCATGCATGTACACAGGGCAATGGTATCTGTCACACATTCTGTTATTAATTTTACCCCCCACCCACCCCCACTCCTACCTTCCCTCTATGCTAGCTATCTTTCCTCCATTCTTGCCATCTTTCCCCCCCACATTATGCATCATCATTCATATATCAGAGAGACCATTCGGCTTTTGGATTTTTGGGATTGGCTGATCTCACTTAGCATAAGAGTTTCCAACATCATCCATTTACCTACAAATACCATAATTTTATTCTTCTTTATGGCTGAGTAATATTCCATTGTGTATATATACCACAGTTTCTTTATCCATTCATCTACTGAAGGGCATCTAGGTTGATTCCATAATCTAGCTATTGTGAATTGAGCAGCTATGAACATTGATGTGGCTGCATCACTGAGGCAATCTGATTTTAAGTCCTTTGGGTATAAGCCAAGGAGTGGGATAGCAGGGTCAAATGGTGGATCCATTCCAAGTTTTCTAAGGAATCTCCACACTGCTTTCCAGAGTGGCTGCACCAACTTGCACTCCCACCAGCAATGTAAGAGTGTACCCTTTTCCCCACATCCTCGCCAACACCTGTTGTTGCCTGTGTTCTTGATGAAAGACATTCTAATTGGGGTAAGATGAAATCTTAAGGTGGTTTTGATTTGCATTTCTCTTATAACGAGTGATGTTGAACATTTTTTCATAAATCTGTTGATTGCTTGTAGAAAATAAAATAAACACATTCTGTAGTAAAAGGCTCATAACATTAAATCTGCCCAACAAAATGGCAAAGTTTTTCTAACTTAAAAACATTGTCAGCACTTAAAAATAATTATCTCTAATAAACCTTTTAAAAATAATCTTGATATTACTACATAGGAAGCATAATTAAGAATTCCATTAAAAATAAGGATGAAAATTAAGACCTTTCTTAACCCGTGGGCAGGATGAGTTTAAAATAACAATAATAATATAATGTGGAGCTGTTATATTAGCAATTGAATACAACCTAAATACTTGGGAATTGACGTACCTATAGGACTTGAGAATTTAAAGTACGACCCTTTGATTATTGTTATTTCATTGCTGACACACTTCGGACAGAGCACTAATCTCCAGAATCTACCAAGTACTCAAAAATCTTTACACCACGAACACCAATAACCCAATCAATAAATGGGCCAAGGAAATGCATTTTGTTGATAAATATTGATATTGGAATTTTTTTCCTGTGTGACATTTCATTTCATTTTCTTTTCTGTTTATATTCTTTGAAAAATATTGCTGCTGCATAAGTTCAGTTTATATATGTGCTTAATTTTATTCCCTTTCAGAAATCTTTTGTTTTTGTTTAATGAAAATGAATGGCAAATAGTTTCAAAAGTGTTGGTCATGCAGCCAGTTGCCTTTTCCTATCGACAACTTACTCCCTCCTTTCTACACTAGCCAGGTCTGGACATGGTCACTTTTCTGATCAAAGACCAGAATTGGCTTGCTTGAACTCCGAGTACAATTCCATATGCACATTTTTAACTCCATGTTTAGGAGAAAAATACAGAAATAGTATTCTAAAGGAAGGGGAGGCAAATAACTGCTCCTGCTGTTAAAATCCCAGGTGAACTTCTGCCAAAATGCAGAGGCTCCTTACAAGCAGAAAACTTCCTGAAAAATATTGCAGCCAAACATCTACCATTCTGACATCATTCAATCAGGATCTTCAGTGCATTTCCTGTCACTCTGGGCCTGAGTGGGTGAGGCCTTAAATTCTATCCTATTTTACCTGCTTGGTTGTGACCATTCAATCAGGCATGCAATCTGGAAAAAAGGGGAGTTTTTCCAGATCTCAGAGGACCCCCCCCCAATTCTCATTCTCTAAAGTCTCCTGTCTTTGTGAGACCAAGGAAATTTGCTAGGGTGTCACCCTGTGACATGCAGTTTCTTCAAGATCCCTAGGAATACTGCTGGGGTACCTAGAATGCCAGAAAATGGAGAATGTGCCGGGCTTGGAATCCTGAGATGCTGAGGAAAGTTTGTTGTAAAAAAAGAGAATCATCTGTGGTGTGGCTGGGTCCAGTCTATAATCAGATCCCAAGTCATTGAGTCTTAGCTGGCTACAGTGTAGCTTGGCCTTATTTCCACTCTAGAACATAAAGTGCAGGGTTATCCAGCACCTGAAATGCCTGAGTATTCTGTTCCTCCAAAGTATCATCACTGGGCATCACTATGTCTTTCTTTCAAAGTAAAAAAAGAAGGGCTTCAAAGCTGCAAATCTATTTCCCCATTCTAGTGGACCACAGGACTGACAGAAATTCTTACATTTTAAGTTCCCTCATCAAATTTCCATTGATCAGATTTCTCTTGCCAGCTCACAGGATTTTCAACTATTTTCTCCAAGCCACATTTGAACCTGACACTATACTTTCATTGTTGGTTTTCTGCCTATAATGAATGACAGTTTTGAAAATATGTTTTCAGGTGGTTAATATTTTATATGGAAGAAAAATCAGAGAATAATCACTATACCCTGCTATAAAATATCTTTGTACTTCTTCTCATTTTGTCTTTCCTGGGTACAGTAACTTTGTCATAATATCTTCAGAAACTAAGAAATTAAATCTTGCATGCCCTCCAAATCTCACATTTTGATAGCATGGTCCTCAAGCAAGTTTGAGATGAAACTTTTACACAATGATTGATTCATGAGAACTCTGTCATCTTCTTTGGATAATGCCTTTAAATCCTTTTTTTTTTTTTTTTTTTTTTGGAACCAGGGATTGAACTCAGGGACATTCGGCCACAGAGCCACACCCCCAGCCCTATTTTGTATTTTATTTAGAGACAGGGTCTCACTGAGTTGCTCAGGGCCTCACTAAGTTGCTGAGGCTGGCTTTGAACTCGTGATCCTCCTGACTCAGCCTTCCAAGTCACTTGGATTACAGGCATGCGCCACCATGCCCAGTGCCATTAAATTCTTAATGGATTACTGGGGGTGGAAACTTGTTGGAGAAAGTAATTTACTGGGGTGTCAACTGCACATGTTGTTCTCCCCGGCTTCTTACTCCCTCTTTCCTGCTCTGCTTCTTGGCTGCCATGAGCCAAGAAGCTTTTCTCCATGACCCTCTTCCATGATATGTCTGCATTGGAACAAGTTGACCTTGTCCTGAATCCTCTGAAATTATGAGTCAACATAAATTTTTCTTCCTATATGTTGTTCTTATCAGGTATTTTTGTCACCTAAGTAAAAAATTGACTAATATGGAAAGTATACAAAGTTGTGTGTACTCATTCACGATCATATTTTTTTCCTAGTACTGAATATCACAACTGCCTGGGGATGAAACATGTTGCCCTTAGGGATCTTTTCTCTTGAATTTTAGAGACTATTCCTCTAGTCATCTCTTTCTAAAGATTATCAGGAAATGCTGGTTGTCCTACTGCTTATGAGGATTTTCTCTTACTTCTTTGGTCTACATAAGTTACCCTTTTGGACATGAAAATTTTCCCCCACAACCTTCATTTCCTGGAGATTCTGTGATGGCCCATAAATTTTTTTTTTTAATTTTTTTTAATTTTTTTTAAATTTTTTTTTTTATTGAACACAAATGGAGTACAGCTATTGTTTCACTGGTTGTACACAAAGTAGAGTCACACCATCTGTGCGTTCATGCATTTACACAGGGCAATGGTATCTGTCATACACTCTGTTATTAATTTTACCCCCCACCCGCCCCCACCCCTCCCTTCCCTCTATGCTAGCTATCTTTCCTCCATTCTTGCCATCTTGGCCCATAAATTTGATACTCACTTTGTAGGGGGAATTCAGAATTTATTCTCCATTTAGATTTTCTCTGATTTGTGAGAGGAAGGAGATTATCCCAAAGGATAACAAGCCCTCAGGAGTTTGTGAAGGAACACAGTGTAATTCAGTGAATGAAAACAGGGATGGGCTGGGCGGGGTGGCACACACCTGTGATCCAAGCGACTTGGGAGGCTGAGTCAGGAGGATCGAGAGTTCAAAGCCAGCCTCAGTAACTTAGTGAGGCGCTAAGCAACTCAGTGAGACCCTGTCTCTAAATAAAATACAAAGTAGGGCTGGGGATGTGGCTCAATGGCTGAGTGTCCCTGAGTTCAATCCCTGGTTCTAGAAAAAAAAGAAAAAAAAATTTTATTCACATTTATCCTTTCTCAGAGTGTTTATAATGAGTTTCTCATGTCTTTATTTTTGGAAAGGCAATATCAAATAAAATTTTATGACTTAACGTTGGAAACTCTACCAGGAAAAATAAATAGGGAAAAATCTCTTTCGTATGGTTACAGAAAAATGAATACATTGCCTCAAATTTGTGTGGTAGCAAATATTGAATTGTAGATTTAACAAAACATCAGTTTCTTTCTTGAAGAATTGTGACCATCAATTATAAATTCTATTATCTGAATATTGGCATTTAATCCTAAATAATATGGAGTAGTATTTGGCCAATACTAGAATTGTTCACATAATATTTATTGTTTATTAAATGATTTATTGTCATGGAGATAGCAATGTAATCATATTTGTTTTCTTAAAAAGAGATATTTGTGCTTTTTATGTTGACGTATATAATGTAAGTGCCTTCCACATTTGTTTACTTCTGTGCAAATAAACACTGAGTTTAGCCATTTGTATTTTGAGCTGCTTAGGAGGTTAAAGAAAGAATGATAAAAGTTTGAGTACAGTCTTGGTGAAATAGTGTCTTCAAGTGAAATAAGTGCTCGGGATGTAGCCCAGTGGTAAATCAGTATAATGCCCCTGTGTTCAATTCCTAGTACAAAGCAACATCAACAAAAATTCACTGAATTTGAGTATTTTTACTTAATTCACAGTGCATTCTTAGTCATTTAAATTGTATGAATAAAATTTGGGAGCAGAGAGGCCTGAGCTCAAAGAATTCAATCTAAAACTTAACCTTGAACCTACAAAAGGAGATCCTGGAATATCCATGTGTTCTGATGGCTTTAGAAGCAGATTTTCAAGACCTGGGTTTGAATCACAGATAATCACTCCTGAGAAAGAAGCCATGTGGAGTGTGTACAACATGTATCTGTTGTGTGTCCCAGATGAAAGCCTGCAATGGAGTTTTGAAATTTTTTTATTTGCTCTCATTGGTTATACATGATGGTTGAATGCATTTTGACAGAGTGTACACAAATAGTGCATTGAATTTTTCTCCCCAAATGCTTTGTATATAGAACTTAAAATCTCACATCACTACATATTGTATTTGTTTAGCAAACTTTTAACTCCTTAATTTCTAATAGTTAATTTTAGCTCTTCAAAAGATACATACCCTACATTAGGAGCCTTTCCTCAAATCATACATTTTAGTCTTAATCATGTCATGAATTTATGACCCCACAGCATTGAATGCATTTGCTTTTTGACAAATAAGCAAACCTAGTACCCTAGATTTCCATTAGGGGTGTTGTTGGGTCAGTAGATACTGTTAAATAAGAAAGTCATGCTTTCTTTACATTCCATCTGGATACTCTGAACTTTAAGTACAGAAGAATTAATAAAATGCATCTTAAAATAAAATAACAGGGGCTGGGACTGTGGCTTAGTGGTAGAGCACTTGCCTGGCATGTGTGAGGCACTGGGTTCAATTCTCAGCAACACATATAAGTAAAGGTTCATCAACAACTAATAAAAAATCTTTAAAAAAATTAAAATAAAGTAACATTCATTGCCCAATAGGAATTAGAATATACTTCAAGTGAAAGTAATTGGAAGAGACATGTTCTAGAATATTTTGTTTGTTTGTTTGTTTTTTGGAACCAGGGATTGAACCCAGGGGCGCTTAACCACTGAGCCACATCCCCAGCCCTATTTTGTATTTTATTTAGAGACAGGGTCTCACTGGGTTGCTTAGGCCCTCACTACGTTGCTGAGGCTGGCTTTGAACTCACAATCCTCCTGCTTCAGCCTCCTGAGTCACTGGGATTACAGGTGTGCACCACCATGCCCGGCTAGAATATTAAACTTTTGAACTACCCCATTACCACTTACAGAGTGTGGAAGAAATACACAACTCAGGTTTTATATGAAATGATTATCTTATTAGAAGGAGATTAACATTGTGCTTTACTTTTTATTTTGTTTTGTTCTGCTACTGGTGTCAGAGCAGTGAATGTGTGTCTTTTTATGTACACTGATACTCTCTGCCAAATATATCTGCCAGATTCTTCCCCAATAAAGTTAACTGATTTCTGTTTATTATTATTAAGAATTTCTAAGAATAATCTATATAAATCATCATGTTTGATACCGAGATTCTTCTTTCTTTGTGATTTCTGTTTGCTTGTGGCTTGCTTTTGGAAATGCAAAGTCTTACTTTTTTTTTACCAGAATTATTGCTGGAGGTTTTGAAGCAGACCCTAGTTCTGTGTGTTTTCATTTTATTCCACTTCAAATTCAAAGAGATACACATAATATTCTCCCTACATTTTCAGTAAAAGAAACAAGAATTATGTATATGCAAGTGCCTTAAAATTCTTAAATATAGCTCAAAGATAATGAATGAAATAAAACATACCAATGAAAATACAAGTCTCAAACTCCTTTCCTTCAGTACTTCATTTTGTGTATCTCAATAGTGTGATAAAAATCAGACCATCAACCCCAAGTTTATTCAAATACAATTGAATTTATTTTTTGTTTATAAGAATATTTGTGTTTTAATATATAAATATCAGACAAACTTGTTCAAACCCCAGGTGCTACCATATACTGGAGGCTTGACAAAATGTCAAAGATAAAAACTATTACTACTTTCATAGATTATTTTGAGTTTTATGTGTGAGGATATGAAAAACTCTTGGAGTGATATCTTTATTTCTGAAAGAATAAAATTTTTATTGCAACTTGCTATAATAATAATATAATGTATTATAACCCTAACCCTTAAATATTTGAATTCAGATTCATCAGTGAATTTTTCCTTTAGTGTTCCAACTCATTACTATTCACCAGCCTCCCTTGGGCCTTTAGCATTTGGATCACTATAGAACTCGCTACATATGCAAACCAGTACTGCATCCCAGAAACACAGAATCCCAATCTGTACATTCTCCAATTTAGGGTTGTACATATTAAAATTGATAGGCAATCTTTTAACTCACTATAAGATTCTTATCTGAGAAATAGGCATAATTTATCTTCTAAAATATAAACACAGCAACTAAAATGTATATTCTGATGTTTGCCTTTTACATTTTATTTAATATAAGTGTAGAAAATACATAGTTTTTTTGTTGTTTATTTTGGATTTATGTAGTTCTCTTTCTTCTATGCATTCCCTTTTCTCAAACTTAGATATACTTTACACTGTATTAAATGGTATCATATTGAATGATTGAGGTCACCCCCCAATGTGAAAACCAGTTCCTCTAACTCCCATTACAACTTGTGTCAAATTAAAAACTGTAAATTATCATATGGTTGATGTGATGTATTTACTCATTTTTTTCAGGAACCATTGACATTCAGGGATGTGTCCCTTGATTTCTCTGAAGAGGAATGGAAATGCCTGGATCCTGCTCAGAGGAATTTATACAGAGATGTGATGTCAGAGGTCTATAGGAACCTGGTTTTTTTGGGTGAGCATAACTTCCCTTCAGAAATCCTAATTCACTGTCAATATTTCATTTTATTCCTTTGTAGAATATCTCTTGGTGGCTTCTATTCTGCATGAAACAATTTTATATTCTTGTTTTTAGAATGAAGATTGGGCATTTGTGTAGAAAAGAAAATGTTTAAGATATTTAATTTCATGTTTAACCTGTCTTTATTCTCTTTTGATAGTTCAAAGTAGTTCTCACAATCTGGAGACTGAAAATTCTTGAAAGTTTGAACAGTTCTGTCAGGAAAAAAAAAAAATTGGAAAAATAATACTTTAAAATCTTCTGTAATTTCTTTGATTCTCCTAATGAGGGCAGAATTAAGATACAAGGAGAATGCCAAAATGAGTCATATTCCATTTTTCAATACATGCATTTTTTCTCTATGTCATCCTTGGTCACTTTTCTGTTCCCAAAGAAATAACTTTGGAATTTGATGAGAAAAGTGACAATAGCCATATATCCAAGTGGGTAAAAGTCAAATAAAGCAAAAAGTACAGATAAGAGGGCAATATTTCACAGAGAAAGTCACATTTTAAAATGTTAATTGAGAAGCTATATAATCTAATCAAAAAATTACCAAACCTAGTTGTAATCATTAAAGAGCATACCATGCCCTATGTTTATCATGCTTTCTAATTCTTTAAGCTCCTTCTTCAGTGATCTTCCTACCTTCAAATTAACAAAGTACTTCACAATGTCTGGGAAGGTGTCCATAATCTGACAGACATTTATTGATTGGTTGGGGGGGGGCTCTCTGGACAATCTGTGCACATTTTTGAATACCTTTAGGTTGAACCATATTAATAATGTAGAACAATTTCTGTAATATGATTTAAATATTCATTCAAACTTTTTAAATCAGACATCTTTTGAATGCTTATACTGGATGTTCTATGAAATTTTTTTTGCCATGTAATAGCATGAATCACAATGCCTGATCTTAGTGGCTTTATAAGCATTGCTAAAAATTGATTTAATAAGGATTTTTAAAGTAATACATTTATTCAGAATTTTGTGGGTTAAATTTTCTAATACTTTTCTCTCTTTTAAGTATCACTGTTTAGAATAGGTTCAGTATTATGCAGCAGTTTTCCTCAAATCAGTAATATTTTTATTTTTATGCCTTTATTTTTTAATCAAATAGAAATTTTCAAGACTTCTCATTTTAGAAGAATATTTGTTCAAATTAAAATACACATGAACCATATTCCTATTTTTAATAAAATTACATGCTTTTGTAGAATTGCATAAATATTACCACTGTTTTGTGGAAACACTAGAAAGACTCAGGTGTCTACTTGGAGATCCAGGAAAATTAGATTGCATGGTGCCAGGATCTGCAGTGCTTTTGGTTTCTATGTGAAGAGCAAAGAAACTTGGTTTCTATGATGACAGGACTGCAAGGGCAGCTGGCATCTATGATCAAAACCAAGAAACTAGGGCTCTAAGATTTCAGAACTTGTGATGATCAGAGCTCTTGGTGGAGAGTCAGGATTATTACATTGAATGGATAGCAAGATGTAACAACATTGAGTTCTAAATTGAGATAGAGGAAGCTAAATTCACATGGTGGCAGTATTCACATGAAGCTTAACCCAAAGTAAGTAGCCTGGGAACTGAGATTCTATGATGACAGGAATTGTAGAACTGCTGATGTCTAAGTGGACAGCCATGGAATGATGATCTGTGATGACAGGACACCCAGCTCTACTAGGTTCAGTATGGAGAGCTAGGAAAATATGTTTCTTTGATTGAAGGACACACAGGGTATCTAGGCATTATGTGGAGATCAGAGAATTGCAATTCTATTATGTCAGGGCCCCAAATGCTGAAGGAATCTATGAAGATAGCCCATAATTGTGATTTTATAATGGCAGGACACATGTTGTAACTGTTTAGCTAGGCCTCGACCTATTGCCCCCATTTGGCTAGGCCTCAGCCTGTGGGATCTTTGTCCCTTCTTGAGGGGTAAGGGCAATGAGATAACCACCACCCTCAGGAGAGCAAGCACTTAGACCAGTCTCAAATTTAGTAAAGAATTACAGTACTTTTATAGAAGAGGGGAGTCCGAGAACAAGAGCTGGTAACATGATTGTCTGTAAGGATGGTCCAATTAGGAGTCACACAGTTTACCAAAGGGAGGAGGGAGAGAGAAGGATGAGCGAGGCTAACCTGGTGCAATGGCCGTCGGTGGGTCAGGTCACTTGGGAGTTTTCTCCACAAGCATAAATAATCCTGAATGTGCAGTCAAGGATTTTACCTTTCCGCAGCCTAGGGAACATATACCTCAGTGACTTCTTTCTACATCCCCATAGACATACAGTATGCTGGATCTATGTGGAGACCAGAAAACTGTGTCTTTATGGCAGAATGCCCTAGGCTGCTGTGATATTCATGGAGAGGGAGAGAACTCGGTTTCTATGATGAAACTACTCCCATGATTGCTGGGATTTCCCTGGTGAGCCTAGGAACTGGAGTGGAAGATGCCAGGGCCAACAGTATTGCAGGATTTTCATGAAATGCAAGGGAACTGTGTTTTACAAAGGCAGTACTCACACTGCATCTAAGTTCTATGTGAAGAATAGGGAACTGGAGTCTACGATCATAGGGTTCCCAAGGCTAATGTGCCCTACATGGAGAGCCATGAAACAGGGGTTCTGTTGATGGAAGGATGTGCAGAGTTCTGGGCTCTACCTGCATTCCACATAACTGATTGTCTATAATGGCAGAACTTGCCAGACTGCTGAGCACTTCAGAAGGGCACAGAACTGGTTTCAGGATTTCAAGAAAAACACAACTGCTGGGGCTTATGTAGATATTCAGGAGACCTGATTTCTATATTGGCAGCAGAAGCAGAGGTTTAAGTCTCTACTTGGAGAGCCAAGTAAACTGTGTTTTATACTGCCTGGACTCAAGTGCTACTGTTCTCTGTTGAGAACAAGAGAACTGTGTTTCTATGATGGTAGAATTTTTAAGGTTGCCTGACTGTATGGGGTGAGCCAAAGAACTTGGGTGTTATGCCATATCTTTCATGATTGCTGAGTTCAATATGAAGAAGTGCATTAGTTAAGTGGAGAGACAAAGTGCCACGCCCACCACTATTCCCCTAAGTGGTTGACATGGTTCCACTGGGAATAATGAAGATTTTGCATGGTCTAGTCTTCTGGGATATGTGGGTGTGGCATGCTCCTTCTTGTTTCTTATCATTAATGGTGTAATATTTGGGTGTTTGCACTTAAAGATTTCAGCAGAAAATCAGACATTGAGTGATTTGGAACATAAAAACAACACAGCTCGAGCCTTAATTGATTTTATATGTAATATTATCTTAAGCAACAGAAAAGATGTGGGACAGATCAACAAGAGTTGCTGTTCACCCTTAGAATTATGACCACCACTCTCAGCCTGACCCAGCCAGACTGCCTGACTACCTTAGCCCAAATCAGGATGTGCCCCCCTCTTAGTGAAACTTTTCACAGTTCAGGGACCACAGTGGATTGCATATAAGATTGATGGGAAGCTATAACTTTCCCCTAGAGAATAATCTTTAAAGCCCTTAGATACAGATTTCCTTTAGACAGAAAATATAAAAGAAAATAAGAAGTACTTTTCTTAGAGGTCATTTAACTAATTAATAAAAAGACGTTCCACTCTATATACAATAGATGGATTAAAAGGTGCTATGCTTCATAACTACCTTTGAGAGAAATGCCAGAAGTGCAGTTAATTGGTATGGCTGCTTGTTATACTTGACTCAACCTTAAACCATGATGTGCTAGACCTATATAGTTTATGAGAGTGGCTTCTGCTCTTATCATTCCTAGTAAGACAAAACCAGAACCAATTAAAGGTTTCATGATGTTTTTCTTAGAGGAATAGAAGTCATGTTATTTTGATTATACTTATGTCCAATAGATTCCCTCAGAGGTTGTACCAACTTCCCCTCTTTCCCTTCTGTGTAGCCTCAAGAGAATGTACTCAAGGTAAATGAATATATATAGATCATGTGTGAAACAGTAAAGTTAGAACTTAGCCTCAGATCTTCGCGTCTGTGTCACTTTACTCTCAACCTTGCCAACGCCTTCTCCCTCACCAAGCTGTTCCATGACCCCTGATAGGGCTGGATCCCGGCAACAAAAACTGGGTTCATGTGATGTAAAGTTAACCAGGGTACTTGGCACTAGGTAGAGCCTCAGAAAATTGGCATTCTACCTTGCTGGAATATGCAATGTCACTGGGCTCTATGTGGAGCGCCTGGATACTGGGGTTATAGAATGACAGGATTTGTAGGGTTGCTATGTTCTGCATGGAGAGCAAGAAAACAGGAAATCTAAGATGACAGGATTTCTAGGACTGCTGGGATCTACATGTAAATCAAGGCAAGGGGACTTCTGTAATGGGAGAACATCAAAGGCTGCTGGGTTGTACATGAAGAATCAGAGAATGTTTGTTCTATGAAGGCAGGGACCCAGAGTTTCTGGGATGTAAATGGAGAGCCAAAAGAACTGGGGTTCTATGATGGCAGGACACCCAGGGCAATTGGACTCTAGTTTAAGAGTATGGAGATGGAGTGTACCTTGGAAGAACTACCAGGACTGTTTGTGATGGTCCGGGGAACAAGGTTTCCCTTGGCAGGGATGGCAGGACTCAAGGAGCTGTTGGATTCTAGGTGGAGAGCCAGGGACTTGGGATTCAATGATGGCAGGATTCCCCAGACTTCTGGATTCTAAATTGAAAGCCAAGGAAGAGGGGGTTCCATGATGGTATGACTCTCAGGTTTCTTGGGTTCTTGCTGTAAATCAAGAAAACTGGGATTCTTGGGGCTAGGGTTATGGTTCAGTTGGTAGAGAGGTTGCCTAGCATGTGTGAGGCACTGGGTTCAGTTCTGAGCACCACATGTAAATAAAAGTAAAAATACAGGTCTATCAACATTCAAAAGAAAAAAAGAAATCTGGGATTCTCTAATGGAAAGACTCTGAGTCCTAGTGGGCTTTACATTTAGAACTAGAGAACTGTGGTCCTATTGATGAAAATAGTCCCAGAACAACGCGGCCAGAGTGCTCTCTAATCCAGGCTGGCCTGCAGAAGAGGCCAGGCACCACCCCACAGGGACCTCCTCCACTGTCTACCAGCTCGCCTGAGTCCATCCCTTCCCACGGACTCTCCAGCTGTAGGAGACGCCGGGCTGCTTCTTGTTTTAGCTTTCCTGAGAGTCCACTTCAGTGTGCATCACAGGCCTCCAGGCTGCTCACTCAGTATCCCCAGCTCCCCTGTAGCGAGACTGTGCAGAGCAGGACCTGGAAAGAGACCCCGCCCTTCGGCCTCCAGGATCAGAGACTGGAGGCAGGCAAGGGGCAGGCGAGCTGCGGGGAGGGACGCATGCGCGCAGGTACTGCTTCTTTCCCGCCTCCATTTCTCTTCAGCCACGGGGCGTTCACTCCGCTGGCTGCTGGGGTCCTGTAGGCTGTCCGCCCTGAGCACCTCCATCCAGGTGAGTGCGGGCTGTCCAGCCGTCTGTGGGAAGCAACTGGCAGCATGAGAG